>PVKA01005865.1:0-52643 GCA_004027165.1 Ctenomys sociabilis
TTTCTTCTTCCTTGCTTCCATCCTTCCTTCCTTCTTTCTTCTTCCTTCCTTCCTTTTTCCTTCCTTCCTTTTTGCCCTCATCCAAGTTTTTCTTTCCCTTTCACAGTATCTGTTGTATCTTTCAGATTTTTTTTACTCATTCAGGTTCTTACACTAGTGAGACACTATGATGTTACACATTCTTGTCTGATTTATTTCCCTTGTGAGCATTGTCTCTAGCTGTATCCATTTACTTATACAAGCCTCAAGATTCTTTTTATTTTCTTGTCATAACTGAATCTTGGAGAAACCCAAATGCCTATCAGCTGAGGAATGGATAATAACACATGGTATTTGTACACAACGGGGTGTTACTTTGTTTTGGTACAGGCACTTTACTGTTTAGCTTTTCAGCTTAGATCTATAATACAATTGGGATTGATTTGTGGGATCAAAATTCACAGTTTTCCAAATGAGTATCTAATGGTTCTATTAACATTTTTTGAATGATTATCTTTTCCTAATTCATATATAATATTCCGTTCTGCTGTTTAATTTGTCTTACTTAGCGAAAATACCACAATGTCTTAATTATTGTAGCTTTATCCTAAATTTTGATATTTAACATTGGTCTTTAAAAATTACTTTGGTATTTTTGGTCTTCTTACGTTCTGTTTAAATTGTAGATCCTTTTTATTATTATGTGTGGGAAAAACTTGGAATTTATTATTGCATTTTTAAAAAGATTTATTTAGTTACTTATTTATTTGGTGCAAGGTCTTGCTACACAACTTGGACTCATAGCGATACTCTGGTACCAGCTTCCACAGTGCTGGGATTACAGGTGTGTACAGGTTTTGGTGGCTGGCTTGGTGCAGGGTCAGCAAAGCATGCAGTACCAGGGTTTGAACCTGGGACCTTACACTTAGTAGGCAGGTGCGTAGACTGCTGAACTATCTCCCTGGCCCAAAACCTGGAATTTAAAACATTATTTTTAAAATTATAATTGTTAAGAATATTAAATATACGTCTCAATGAACTGATATTCATTGAGAATATTCCCTCTGATATTTCCATAAATCTGTATATGGTTCTTAAGTGGCATACACAATCTGAACTATCCTTCTTTTTTCTCTCCTCCCTCACCTTGCCTTTTTCTTCCCAAATAGGCTCTTTACTATTTTCAGCTTTTTAAAAATATACATAATTTAGATCCCAATATCAGAGAAAATAATACTTTCTGTGTATAGGTATATTTTGCATTTTCCTTCAAATAAAATGATTTTGTTCTTTGTTTTTGGCTGAATAATATTCTATAGTGTAAATCTGTGTCATAAAAAATTCATTCATCTGTTTGACAGGAACCTATTCTGGTTCCAGAGCTCAGCTCTTGTAAATTGTGTTGCACCAAACATGCAGGTATCTCTCATGCATACTGACTTTGTATCCTTTAAGCGTGTACTCAGGAGAGTGATTGCTAGCTCATTTTGTAGTTGCATTTTTAGTTTTTTAAAAAGAAAATATAAAGCTATTATTTACTGACCATTGCTCAACATCATTATTTACAATAAAGTAAACAATATATACTGAGATAACATTCTGATTACTACAAAGTTATTTCCGGGTTTCTGGCAAAACAGTAACCTAAGTACTGAACAAATGGAGCCCACATGTAAGGAATGAGTTGGGCTCAAGAAAAACATCCAGGTAAATAATTTAGATTACAAATATTTGCTTACTCATTAATTCTAGCAGTCCTAAATTGTGAACACCTCTAAACACCTCCATAGGTTTCCGTGAGCCAAGTTTTAGATCTCAGCATATAGTGATATTTAAGTAAATTGATTTCGATTTATGGCAGAGGAATCCTTAAATGTTTCTTTAAGTCTTGGTTAGCTTTAACTAGATTTATTCTAGTTTCCTTATTTGGGTGGGGAAGTTGCTGGTAGTGATATAATATTTTTTTCTTAAGAGTTTTGTGAGCATTTTCACAGCTGCGACATTTTCACAACTAAAGAAATAGGTATGAATCCTGATATGGCTGCTTTTATAATATCCAGTTTAATCTTTCCAATTAACCTCAGAATTATCTATTTAACTTGAAAGGTTATGGCTCCAGGAAAACTTTCAATTTAACTGGAAATAAAACATTTCCAGCTCAGAATGATGGCATTGGCAGAAACAAGGGCTTATCATCTATTGTTTTTATTTTAATGAATAAAATAAAAATCACTTAAACAAAATAAAAAAAAAAACATTTTCATATGTACTTTATTTATACACAGTCAAAAAAACCCCAGAATGGTCCATAAGTGTGTGAGCTAAAGTGACCTGTGTGATTGAGCCTGACTGTGCATAATTTCCCCAACATTCAGAAGAGGAAATACATCAAGGTTATCAAGTACTCTTTTCTGATCATGGAAATAACTACAGAAATCTTTTACTTGTTGAAAGTAACCATTGCTGTTAATGCAAAATAAAACAAAACAAAACGAAACAAAAAAATCCAACAACTCACCCCGAATGCTACTTTCAAAACCAACGTATTAAACTTGACGTTTTAGAATGCATTATATGTAATGCAAATTATTATAGGCTTTGTTTTCTGGAGAAGAATGCTGCATTAGTATCTCTTCATAAAAAGCAACTCCAATTGGAGGACATCTCATATTTGCCTCTTAGGCCAGCACCAAGTCAGTCTTTTCTGAATCTTTCCATTTCATGAGAAGCATCAAGTCTCCACAACTGTCTATGACACCAGTTATTTGTTCCAGGTCAAGACCTCTGGCAATGCCTCTTGGTTTGTCAGCAGCCTCCCTTTCCTTCTTTGATTTGCTATATTCAGACTCACGATCAGATATTTTCCTTTCACACCATCTTTTTCTTTACCAGCTTTTTGAGAACTAAGAAATGCTTCAATGAACTCTATGCAATCTGAATTCCCTTAGGGTTCCCTTTATTGTCAGCTCTGCAAATCCCTTCCCCTTGAGGAAATACTCCAGGTTCTCACTCACTGTGTGTGGGTCCCATACTTTTCTCACAAGTTCTTCATGCTCTGCCCCTTTAACTGTTTAACTTTTGCAATGTTTGTAGCTTTACTGGGGGCTACTTAAAAAATTTAAATCTTTTATTTATTTTGTTATGTATTTGGTGCAGGGTCTCACTATGCAAGTCAGCCTCATAGTGATCTTCCTGTCACAGCCTACCCAGTGTTGAGGTTACAGACATTTGCCACCAAACTCATTTTTGGTGGCCAGCACTGCATGTGGTACCAGGGATTGAACTCCAGCCCTTCTGCTTGCCAAGCAGGCACTTAGACTGCCAAGCTATCTCCCAGCCCCTTGTGTGCCATTTTTAATTGAAGACTTAGAAATCTATTATTCACCACCTCAGATGCTCCGGATGTAGGTTGACAGCTTCTGGAAATCTATATCCTTGATTCTGCAGTGAATGTACTAGTTTACAGCAGTTCCCTACTTTCAGATCAGCTACTGAATCAATAGAATGGTTGAACTGATAATCCTTTATAGTATAGTGAGTCTTCCAATTGCTGAACATACATTATTGTTCCATTTATTTAACATCATTTTTACTTTCTCCCAATGATATCCCCTAGAACGTTTTTTTTTTTTTTTTGTTTTTTTTTTTTTTGTGGAACTGGGATTGAACTCAGGCCCTTGTGCTTGCCAGACAAGTGCTTCTTCTACTGAGCCATCTCCCTGACCCCTAGAATTTCTTTAACATAGAATTTTGTCCATCTTTTCTTGGAATTATAATTAGGTATTTAATATTTTATTTTGTTATGGTAAATGTTATTGCTTTAATTTTTTTTTTCTTTTCTACTCACTTATCATTTGTTTAACAAATTTTGTTTTGGTCAAATGGAGATGGAACACCTACCATTTAGGAACTTATCACTGGGATAACTTCCTAGTCTAAAGGCTTAGTAAGTATGTAATTAAGTGAATCAACATAATGCATCAAAAGGTCATAAAACTCATTTGGAACCATTCAGACAAAACTAAAGACATTAAGACTTCACTTTAGAATAGGACACATAAAGGAAGTCTGTGAGGTGGCTGTTACTCAGGATGAGAATACAGGCAATACTGAGAGTGGAGAGCAGGCATTCTTAAGCACCAGGCCAGGAGCTTTCCTCTGCTTACCATCTGGCCAGCAGATGGATTTATTTGATTGTCAAAAAGAGCTTTTGAAAGAGAAATGGAGTCAGCATGTAAAATTGGGAGATTTTGGATAAAAACATTGCTTCTATATTTTCTTGAAACATTGGAAATCTTCACACTGGTCTTCAGTTTCTTTATGACCATGCTAGGTTTACACTGAGGATTGAGTAGAGCACAGGCATGCTTGATCTCTAGTTTTGCCACTATCTTTGTGATTTATTACATCTAAGAAGCTCTCCTAGTTTGCTCCAAGCTTGGCTTCACATAACTCTCTTCTACTTCTTTTAAGTCTCTGTTTATATCAAGACTCCTTAAGGAGGAGTGTTGACCCAAAGATGCCAAGATGGTTCAACATATGCAAATCTATAAATGTAATACACTATATCAATAGAGCCAAATTCAAAAGACACATGATCATCTCAGTTAGTGCAGAAAAGGATTTTGACAAAGTTCAACACTCATTCATGTTCAGGTCCTACAGAATATTGGAATAGATGGCCTCTACTTCAATCTGATAAAAGCCATCTATGACAACCCAATGGTAAATGTAATTCTAAATGTGGAGAAACTGATATCTTTTACTCTCATATCTGGTACAAGGCAAGGATGTCCTTTATCACCACTCCTATTGAATATAGTCCTGGAATCATTAGCCAGAGTCATTAGATGAGAGAGAAAAGTAATAAGAATAGGTAAGAAAAAGTTAAATTATCCTTATTTTCACATGACATGATATTATATTTGGAAGACCCAAAAATCTCCACCAAAGAAGCTACTAGAATTAATACACAAATTCAGTAGCAAAGCAGGATACAAAGTCAATACCCAAAAGTCAATAGCATTCCTCTACATAGATAACAAGCATACTGAAAGGGAAACTATAGAAACAATATCTTTTACAATAGCACTGAGGAAAATGAAATACCTTAGAATTAATCTAGCTAACGAAGTCAAAGATCTTTTCAAGGAAAGTTAGTTTTGTAAAAAAAATAGATTGTAGAGGATTTCAGAAAATGGAAAGATATTCCCTGCTCTTGGATAGGAAGAACCAACATTGTGAAGAAGGCCATACTCCCAAAATTGCTGTACCAATTCAATGCAATTCCTATCAAACTACCACAAACATACCTTCCAGACCTAGAGAAATCATTCCTAAAATTTACTTGGAACCAGAAAAGACCTAGAATACCAAAGGCAATCCAAGGCAACAAAGACAAGGCAGGAGGCATTACAATCCCTGAGTTGAAATTATACTACAAGGCTGTTGTGATAAAAATCACCATGGTACTGGCAAAAATATAGACCTGAGGATCAATGGAATGGACTAGAAGATGCAGAAGCCTCTATGAACACACTTAGACACCTTATCTTTGACAAAGGGGTCAAAAATGCTCACTGGAAGAAAGATAGCCTCTTTGACAAATTGTGCTGGAAAACTTGGCTCTCTACATGCCAAAAACTAAAACTTGACCAAGGTCTACCACTATGCACTAAGGTAAAGTCAAAATGAATTAAAGATCTAAACATTAAAACAGAAACATTACATCTCCTGGAAGAGAAAGAAGGAGGAACTCTTGAAAACACAGGGGTAGGCAAAGAGTTCATGAACAAACATCAAATTGCTCTGGTAATACTTGAAGGAATCAACAACTGGGACCTCCTCTTATTGAAAAGATTTGCACATCAAAAGAAACTACTAACAAAGTGAAAAGACAACCCACAAATCTGAGAAAATCTTAACTAATAAGTACTGAAACAAAGGTCTTCTCTCTAGAATTTATAAAGAACTAAAAGACATTAGGGCACCAAAATTTAAAGACCCAACCCAGAAATGTGCATCCATGATGAACACACACTTCTCAGAGGACAAAATTAAAGAAGTGAACAAATGTATGAAAAAATGCTCCACATCACTAGCCATTAAAAATGCAAATTAAAACAACACTGAGATACCATCTCACTCCAGAAAGAATGGCTATCATAAGGAAATCGACCAACTATAAATGTTGGAGAGGCTGTAGGGAAGAAGGAACCCTTCTGGGGTGGGAATGTAGACTGGTGCAACCATTATGGAAATCAGTATGAAGACTCCTTAAAAAATTAAGATGGGACATCCCATTCAAACCAGCTATCCCCCGACTGGGAATTTTCCCAGAGGAACTGAAAATGTCATTTCATCGTGATATATATGCACGTGTATTATTGGAGTAGCATAGTTGTGATAGCCAAATCTTGGAAATATCCAAAATGCCTGTCACCTGAGGAATGGGTGAAAAAGAGGTGGTGTTTTTATACAATGTTTTTATACTCAGCTATAAAGAAAAATAAACCTGAATCCTTCATATATAAATGGATACAACTTGAAGATATACTCATAAGTGAAATTTACCAGTCCCACATGTGTAAATATCATATAGTCTCCCTAGTGTAAGAACTGAAAAGAAGAAATAAAAATTGAAAGGTATAACATAGTTAAATGGAAAGTAAGAAGTTAAGGTTTAAACAATAAAGAGAGAGAAAGGAGAAAAGTTAGGAAATATGGCAGGGGCAAAAACCATATATTTATATAAACAAGATGGCTAAGGCAATAGTCCTAAGAATCTCCATTAGGTGTTTGAAAATAGCAGTTAATGGGTAAAATTCTCACCCTGACTAACTCTATATGCTGATATCTGTGAACTAAGAAAGTACACTGAGGATAGCAATGAGTAATACTAAAACCATGCTTGAAATACCTGTCATTTTGGTCTTCTAAATGTGTATTGCTCCTAATGTCAAATCAATTATTGCTACACTCTCTTTAAAGTAAATGCCTATAAAAAAGGTTAATAAAAGAAAACAAAAGACAAGAAAAAAATGTCATAGTATTGTCCTGCTACAATGTTGTATATGGTTACATTTCTAAATTTCTTTGCAAAAATATGTAGATAGTTTTTTCACATTTTATAGGGATTTAAATTTTAGGATATTCATGGTTGTTGGAAAACAGCAGTTCCATGTTATGTCCAAAGCATTTGGTATTCAGGCAGATAGTGATGTTAAGCTCAACTGCCTCTGTTACAGGGTAATGATACCATTAATCTTCTCTTCTGGATGTTTAAAAACTAAAGTTTGTAGACAAAATATTAGAGAAATAAAAGGGCTACAAGCATAGCCAATATTTTGACCCTAGCACTTCAAGGTCAGTGAGGACTCAGGACACAAGAGAACCTGTGCTGTAGCATCCTGTAACTCAGTGGTATCTACATTTTCTGCTCAAGGAGATGACGGGGCTACAGAGGGAAGTGATCAAGAATGCAAAGTGTGCTTAAGGAGTCACCTGAGAGAAAGAATTCTCTCAGGCGCTCACAGACAGCAAATTGTTTTAAGCAATGGCTGTGACTCATGGCGATGGCTGACAGTGATAAAAGATCTACAAGGCACTGTACATGGTTCCAGGGTAAATCCTGAGGGGTTTTGGTTGACTTTGTCAGATACACAAGTTACATTTTTAGTTATGTAGGTCTTGTTTTAACTTGGGCTTACCCATCCAACAGAAAAGTATAACTGGGATAGGGAGATGGCTCAGTGGAATAAGCGCTTCCCTGGCAAGTGCAAGGGCCTGAGTTCAATCCCTGGTTCTGTCAAAAAAAAAAAAAAAAAAAAAAAGTATAACCATGAGATGTAAAAAGTAATGCCATATTGATATGCTGAGCTGTGAAAGGTTCAAGTCAAGAACTTCTGACAATTACCAGTTCTGCTGATAACCCACTACTATTTGGACTATTGGACTATATTGGGTTATTTTGCGGGATTCAAGTATCTACAGTCTTTAGACTGCTTTCAAGTATGAAAAGGTCCTTTAAAGTTTCTCCAAATATAGCTTCTTTAACTGCAATGGAACACCCATAACTGACAAAACAGAATGAAAAAGGGGGATATGTTGGGAGCCACAAAGCTAGGAAATTGATCAACTATGTGTAGGTTGAACTTGGCCCAGTGTCAAAAGCAAACAAGTTACCTCACTCCTGAGATGAACATCCTGTCTGCTTAAGGTTAGCTATCAGTTGCTAGGCAACCTAGTGTCATGTGTGACTAACTTCACAAAAGTGTAAGTAAAGGACTGTTTGGTTGTAAAAATAAAAAAAAGGAGGAAATATATATGTTTACACAAGAGAGTTAGGATAGATATACAGCTACTTTTTCTTAGCTCATTGAGAATAAAAGTTTGTATTAATATTGGTTAGACAAGATATCATGTCTGCATCTTGTCCTATGAATAACTACTACAAAGACAATAATATGTAATGCATTAATTATTGTAACCATCCTAGTAACCTGTTCTGTAACTGTTTCTTTGCCATTTTCTTTTTTCTCATTAAAATAAAAAAATAAAACAAAAATACAAAAAGATAAAAAATGATTTCTGCTTAGTTAAAAATATTGTGGTCATCTAAATGTGAGTACATTTATTTCATAGGCTTTTTCTGGCAATAAAGACTTCTTACCTAAAACTTCAAAAAAAAAAAGTGTTGAAACAAATTGTGTCCACTTTTTCATCTCTTCTTTCCTGATTACTCTGGGATCAGTCTGCTATTCTGTCTCTTTCTTTTTTTTTTTTTTTTTTTGCAGTACCAGGGATTGAATTCAGTACCCTGTGCTTGCCAGGCAAGTGCTTATTCTACTAAGCTATCTTCCTGGCCCAGTCAACTCTTCTCAAAGCCTCTGGTAACTGAAATATTATCAACTGTTTGCATTTATTGTTCTTAGCAATTTGTCATCCCATAGTTGTCTTTGGTATCTCCAGGATATCCTACAATAGCAAAATCTGTGGACACTAAAGTTCCTAATATAGTGTATCTTATTTACATATAATGTATGCATAGCCTCTCATACATTTGAAATCATCTCTTGATTACTTATAATACCCAATGCAATATAAAAGTTACTTAGATAGTTGCTGTGCTGTATTTCATATGAAATACTGACAAAGAAAAATGCCTGTACGTGTTCAATAGAGATTCATTTCTTTTCGACTATCTTTGATGTGTAGTTAGTCTAACCTGGGGACACAGAATCAATAGATGTGAGGGGACTATATTATGCAAGGAAGACAACCACATCTCACTTTGTTTCCTTTCTAACACATAAACAACTCTAAAGTTTTTTTTTCTTATTCCTTTGTGGTTTCTAAACACTGTGCTCAGAACTTTCCTCTCTATATGGCTTCTCTCCAGATGAGTTTACCGAGCTTTGCTGCCTTAACCATCAGACGTTGTGATTCCTGATTCCTGATATCTTTCTGTTTTGATCTTACTCCTAACCTCTGTCCAGATCTGAAAATTCAGCAACTTACTGAGCATTTTTTTTTTGGAACTTGTCATTTCAGAGTTAACTTGCCCCAAGTGGGTCTCCTCATCTCTCTTCCTCACCTGTCCTAGTCTTCTCCATCTCAGGAAATACGATTGCATCTATCTATGCTCAGATCAAATACCTGGTTGCATCTTTAAGCCTGTTTCTCTATGAAGCCAGCAGACTTGTGGCTTGTGGT
Organism: Ctenomys sociabilis; assembly: GCA_004027165.1. NCBI lineage: Eukaryota > Metazoa > Chordata > Mammalia > Rodentia > Ctenomyidae > Ctenomys > Ctenomys sociabilis. The sequence goes on from PVKA01005865.1 coordinate 9,694, forward strand.
TCCTTCTTCAAAATATGTCCTCAGTATTTCCATCATTACCATTGGTTCTGCTGTAGCCTTAATCCTTGCTAGCTCTTGTCCCCCAAATGGTCCCTGATGTTTTTCTTCTCATGAGTCTTTAGCCACACAAGTGCCAGAATGTTTTTGTTTTTTAATTTAGAGTAAAAGGAAAAGGATTTCAATTGCTCTTTATTGAACTGGCATCTATCTGAGTTCATTTGGCCTGCTATGAGAAAATAGCTCAGGTTGTGAAGTTTGCAAACAATAGAAATGTATTGCTCACAGTGCTTAAGGCTGAGAAGTCCAAGCTCAAGACCTCAGTAGATCTGTTGTCTTGTGTCTTGATTTCTGCTTCATAGGTGAAGATGTTTTGTTCTGCCGTAGTATAGAAGAAAGGGTCAAGAACTTTCCTTGAGCCTCTTTAAAAGGGCATTAATCCCATTCATGAAGGACCCATCCTTCTGATCTAATTGTCTTCAGGTACTGTGTGAATGTACGGGGGATTATGTTTCAACACACAAACGTTGGGATAATACAAACATTCAGGCCACAGCAGCATACAAAAGTCTCATCCTGAAATACAAAGCCCTATGTGATTGGGCAGCTGCTACCTCTGGGCTTCATCCCACACCACCCCCCGCTTTACCTGCCATGCGCTGGCCACATATTCTGCCTTTCTATCCCAGGAAATTCACAAGCTCACTTCTTCTTCAAGACCTGTGCCCAGGGTCCCTGCCAGCAAGCCTTTTGTTTGCATTCTGGCACAGCTGTCTCATTAATATCCATATCTTGGTGTAATGCTACCTTTTTCTGAAATATGTTGCTGACCACACGGTCCACAGTGGCTGGCAGTCATTCAGTCTCACTGCCTTCACTGAGCCATTGCCTTTCCCCTTTGACTGGTAATTTTATTCCATAGGCAGAATCTCCCTCAGTTCACCTTTCTGTCTCTAGTGTCTATCATAGCACCTGATACAGGGTAGGGGCTAGATAATTGTTGGTTGAATGACCCCAAGTGCTAGGAGTGAGGATTCCCAAAAATCCCTGTTGTTGTCTGGCATCAAGATTTTCCTACTGTTGAACTCTTTCTGTCTGCGAACACATGAGCTCTTTAAGGACATATGATACTAATTTTAAAAGTAATTAAACTATTTATTAGCAAATAAAGAAAGGCTGAAAGTGAAGTTTCTGTTATTAGTTTCACATATGGGGTCATTCCAGGTCAAAGTATATTTGACAGTATAATGTTACACTGCTCAAAAGGAAAACAGAAGGAGGATTCTCTGATTATTTAATGATAATTAATTAATGGTCCTAGCGGGGTTAGGCCACAATTTTCTTCTCCAAGAGAAAACCTGTAATACTTTGTTTATCACATGAATAAACAAGCTGAAAAGAAAATTCAATTCATATTCTTCACCATAATCTAGTCTGGAGAAATAAGTTTTTGATTATGCCTGTAGTGTTGGCTTTACTGCTTATCATGCAACTTTCTGTGCATCCCAGAATTTTATGCAATCTGCCTTACTGGTCAGAAAGGACTGAATTTTACCTTTGCTAGCTGTTTCAAAGAGAATCTTTTCCAAAAATAAACAACTACATTAAGGTGTTACCAGAAAGATATTATCTATGTGGCATATAGTAAACTACAGAACAACTTACATAGAGAATGCTGTAAGCCATGATGCCTTATTTGTATTGAAACTTAGAAGTCAGAGAAATATTTTCCTGTTAGTGTTTCTCAACCTGTAACTTTTCATCCACTGTTGGAGATTTTCCTTTCCCTGGAACACTTTCTGGAGATTTGAGTAAGCACTCACTGGACTGCCTTTAGGTGAACTGTCTTTTCTCAGCCAAAGCCATTTTCCCACCTGTGTGTGTGGTTTTCTAGAGTTCATACAAACCTTTCCTGAATCTTCTATGGTGGCTGAAAGAGTAAGACAAGGTCTACTTATTTTAGGGAGTAAACCAATGCACCAAAAAAAAAAAAAAAAAAAAAAAAAAAAAAAAAAAAAAAAAAAAAAAAAAAAAAAAAAAAAAAAAAAAAAAAAAAATAGGACAGTGAAGACCATGGCAGGGCTAGATGGCTGCTTACTGGATATAATCTTTGTTGAGCTACTTTATATGCAAGATTAATTATAGCATTGCCTAATCACATCAGAGCTCAGCTGTCTGAGAATGAGTGCTAGGGGGATATGTGTTAGTTCTACATGAAATCTGATATCTAGGGAAGAAATACTCCCTGTCATTTCTATTCTCTCCCTCTACCTGTACTTTTGAGCCTAGGCTCATATTGATTCTTACTTTCCAGGATTGTCAAACTTTCTCCTGCTCCTGGACTCTTTCCCATGGCTGACCAATGAGCTCAAATACCTTTGCAAATGTGGCTGAGAATTAACCCAACGATTAATTAACTGAACACATATTTATTGAGCATCAGCTGAGGATAATTCCAAGCTTCATAGACACATGGGTGGAAACAGGTCAGACTCCTGTTCTTAGGAAATTTACATTCTAGGGTGAAAGAGGCTGGTTAAGGAGAAGACAGTAAACAAAAGTGAATGAAGCAATGTCCAGCACCACATAGAAAATAAAAACAGGTTGATGAGCTTGGTAGGGACTAATACAGCACATACTGACTCTTCTGGTTTAGCCTGGAGCTATGTATGGGGTGTAATGAACACCACTGAGTCTATTTTGTTTCCTACATCTTCCATCTTCTGTCGCATCTCTATCTTCTATCCAATCAGAGCCAAGTTTCCAGGAAGTGTAGCTTGAACCCGAGGCCTTACTGTCTGGCATCACTGAAGCAAGGCCAAAGTTTCCTCACCATTAGGATTACTCTTGCCTTTTATGTTTCAGCATGATTTTTTTTTTTTTTTATAAACTTCCATGGAAAAACAAAAGAAAACCTACAATTATTTAACTGTAAATTCTTTGAATGACCTGAATGATCTGCCATGTAGCATACAATGCTTATTGAAAGGTGGTAAATACAGTATTTAATAAGGCAGGTATGATTATTTAAGTACCCTTTCTAAAAAAAATATTTTTAGAAAGCATCTTAAAAGCTGGTCTTGAATACACTATGTACTCCAGGCTAGCCTCGAACTTGCAGTAATCCTCCTTCAGCCTCCTAAATGCTGATTAGGATTACAGGAGTGCACTGTGACATCTGGATGGCACAGAAATAGTAAATAGCACTTGTCCAAGGCTCACAGCTAGTAGGTGCAAGAGAGTTCACCTTTACCATTGACCAGTGCTGCTTTTCAGACCTCACTGTTTTCCAGGAATCACAGGACTGGAATGTGCCCAGTTCCTATGGGTAGCTAACAATCCTTTCATCAAGCCTTTTCTGAAAATCCCCACGCAGCCTCTGCCCTTGGTCTCGTAACTTTTTTTCTTCCACTGGTGCTGCCACCCACTATAACACAGAGCCTGGTCCTGGCTGTCAACCTCATCTGCTCAAGCTGAGCCTTGCCCTGCCAGGCTGATGGCACCCGCAGGACAGGGCTGCCCCATGATGCACCCTCCGTATTTGTTACCCAGGGAAGTTACTTCTGAAGGTTGGGTTTTCCTGCTTAACATGATGGCGTTACTTCCAGCAGCACTTGTGAAGTGAAATGAACACTAGTGGTCCGAGAAAAGAAATGCAGACAGTAGAAATGCTATGGTGCTACATACACATGCAGTTACATCGTGTTAAAAATATAAAAAAGGTAACACTGGGAAATATGAAATAGAAGAAAGATAATTCAAGGAAAAGTAAATGGATTTGTGTGTTTTAGTTACATCTCTATATTTTTTTAGATGAAAGAAAAGCTTATACCTGCCAAATGGTCCACCACAGAATGAATGGCAATACTATAATTTCTGTTTTCTTGGCTTTATGTACATACGTCAGTGGTTAGTAAAATAGTTCTTTTCACCTATTTGCATTCACTAGAGACATAACAAGGTTTCTCCTTCTATCTTCCCTTATAGTTCACTAAGGAACACATATACATGTTTTTGAAAAACTTTCACATAAAACAGCAGATGTATGGAAGAAAAAACTGAATGTAAGTTTGGCTGAAATTTACAAATATCCCAGTTCACAGTACCTTTTAAATGTGTTTGCTTGTAATCAATTCTAGCAGCCTTCAAATGCTTCTACAGTCAAAATGTTTAAAATAAGTAAAAACTCCATGTGTTTACAGAGTGACAGCTGACTCTTTTTCATTCCTATGATGCCTGTATTATTGTTTTAAATTTCAGATCTTCTGTATAAATCCGGGAATCTGCAGTTCCAAAGGATTGGAGTTACCAAGGCAGAAGCACAGCCAAATAACTCCAAATCATTACAACCTGAGCATAAAAAGAAAACAAAAACCTAACGGTTATTTAATTGGAGGTTCTTGGAATATCTTTCCTATGTAATATAATATTTAATGAAAGATGGGAAATAACTTTCTACTATTAATCGTAATACTCTGGTTTCTCCTCACAGCATATAAATCTTTCGCCTTTTTACTATGAATTGTACATTATTATTAAAATTCCACAGTTACTTCACAAACTGATTTGAACTTAAACCAATATGAGATTGCGCAGAGCTGTCAATGCAGAGCAATAATAAGAAAGTAATAGGTTTGGGCTGGGCTGTTACTATTGTAATGTTCTCTGTATAGGATGCTCACATACCTCTTCCTGGTATGCATTAGGGCTGTATCTTGCCCACTTTCTGTTCCCAGCCTTGGTCTTAGTCTTCAGCATTCTGATGGGGTGGACATTTGTACTAAAGGCCTTTCAGCCCCTTGGCTTCCTTGACAGGGCTTCCCTGATTCTCCACCTACTTGCCTTACTGACCTCAGGGGTCCTCTACCCTCAAGGATCTCTCTTGTCTGAACTCATTTTTTCCCTGGTGTCTAAACCCACCTATGCACAGAGATTTCCAGTTTCTTATCACAGAGCTGATTTTTTCCCTGACCTGGTATCAAGCACATTGTTATAGTCTGGGGATATTTCAAAAGTTCTGTATTACAATCAAAAGGTTTGTAAGACTGGCTAAATCTCAGGTGCTGCAGTTTTTTCAATCTATAAGGCACTGAAATATACTTAAAATTTTTATTTACCAATGTAATCAAATGGACTAAGTGTTCATGATTCTAGAATCAATCATTTCTTCTCCAACAATCATTAACTTCCTCAGAAGCATCCTTGCTATGGTTTAGATGTGGGTTACCCCCTAAGAGTTTATGTGTTGCAAGCTTGTTCCCTACTGTGACCCTATTGGTACCTCCATTAAATGGGGTTGGTCAGTGGAAGGGCTCTAGGTCACTGGGGAGAGTAGCCTCACAAAAAATTAGTGCTTTCTTGCCTACTTGGAGTACTGGTGGTATGAAACAGTACCATCAGGTGGTGCTGTCATGCATGTACCCCTGGTGGTGAAGGCCCCTGATGGGACCGTCATGCATGTGTGGCCCTATTGTGAATGTGTTAAGGAATTTCTTATAAGACCTTTCTGTTCTCTTGAGAGGAAGTTGTTATAAGAACAATTTTAACCTCAGAATCGCCTCTCTGGATTCATGTTTGGAGATGTTATCTCTTCTCTCATAAATGCTTCTATTACTGTAAGGGCACCTGCTATGAGGTCTTCACCAGAACTAAGCGAATCCTCTTGCTTTGTCCTTAAATCCCCAGAAATGTGAACTAACCACATTGCTTTATAAAGTTACTCAGCTGCACATATTTTGTTCTAACAATGAAAACCAGACTAATACAATTGTCAACACAGCATTCCTGGTCATCACTATAAATAGATCAGGATTATTAGAAGAGAAGAAAACCATTTGCCTTTCCTAACATGACCATTTCACCCTGTCACTCTTCCTAGGCATAAAAGCTAAACTTCAGCATCTATAGGATAGCTCAACTGTAACTTATGATCAGAATATATAAGTTATTCGGGGGATAATGATTGCACTGCTCTAAAACATATAGGGCTATTTGTACCAAATGTAAGAAATTCCATGAAGTATTACACCCTTAGAGCTACAGAAGAAAGAATGGCAGGATTAGGTACCAGGCATATGCTAGAGACTAGGAACATAAGATCCCTAAGTCCAGGCCACAGTGTGAGGCATGTGTGCAGAAAGACCCAGTGCACAGAGCACAGAGGAGGTATAGATGACTGGAAAGAAGGATGTGCAGGGAATTGTGGAAGCATAGAGTAGCCCACTTTATTAGAGTCTGGTTCAGGTAAGAAACACAAGGAGTAGGCTCTGCTGGGGGACTAGTTAGTATTCCAGGGCTGTAGCTTTTCATCTAGAAAATGAAGGCCGAACAGCTTAATGGTATAGAAGATAGGTTCTTCCACCTCCTAGCTGTGGCTTTGGGCCTTTGGGCTCATCCATAAAATGAGGAGAATAATGGAAATTTCTTTGCAAGTCTACCATGAAGAATGACTGAATTAAACCACATTAAGTTTTTTTTTTTTTTTTAATGTATTTGGAACAGGATCTCACTACACAGCTCAGACTCATAATGATCCTCCTGTTTTCAGCCTCCCCAGCTCTGGGAAAACAGGTGTGTGCTACCACACCTGGACTTTGTGGCTGGTTAAGTGTGCCCTGGGGGTGGGGGCGGTGAGGCATGTAGTTTCAGAGATCAGAACCATCTGAAATGAGATCCCTGAGTTTGCCCAAACAGGAACTTAGTACGCTGAGCTATCGCTCCACCCCTAGAAGTGTTTAGAGAGCGCCTTGTTCACAAAACATGCTCACAAGGCATTGATGAGTCCTTCTGAGACTAGAAGTCCAAGCATCTCTGAGCTCATGGGACATCTAGCGCTTTCATTCAGAAATAAGATTACTTTGCGATAAGCAACCTTAAACTAAGTACAGATCATGTCTGCCTGCAACTTTGGTGAGTTTTTCTTTGTACAGTGACACCCTTCCTTTTCTTTTCTGTCTGGTGCAGCTGCTAAATGAATACCCTGGTTGGGCTTCACAGGAGGGCAGCAGGAACCATATGTCACAGAATAAATTCAGCATGTGTGGGTCCTTGGGTAGAAGGAAGGACCTATGGCTGTGAATGAATGCTGGGCAGGGTGGAAAAGGAGAGAAAATAGGGGTATACATGTTAGCATTCCATATGTCTTGTATTATATAGTACAAATAGAGGGAGGAACAATGGAAAAGTCAAATCTTATAGAAAAACAAAAAGAAAGACAGTATGGAGAAAAAAAAAAACTAGGAGTAAAAAATATTCCCTCTGAGACAAAACAATACAAATGTGTTTCTGATTAACACCCAGTGAAACAGAGCCAAAGCAGAAAGCCAAAGAAGATATTCCGTGAAGGCTTGGGGGGGGGGGTTGACATCAAGCTACTAGGATCGATCCAAGCATGGTCTCTCATTTTCTTTGAATTAGTTAGCTGGTCTGTGTTGGGAAGCATGCAGAAGGATGAATGAAAGATGTGCTAGCACCATGTCAACAACGTGGGTGAATGGCAGGCACAGAAAACACAGTCAGTGGAGGGACACGGGCGGTTCCCACATAGGGAAGGTCTGTTTGCTTCAGGGGAAGGCTCTGCAGACTGCCTGGGCTTTGATTCCTTCCTGTAGGAGACCCTCACCAAAATTGGGCTAAGACTTCAAATTACTCTAAGTAGGATGATCATAGAAACTGAAGCTTCTTGCTCTGAAATCAACTCTTCCTGCCACAGAGCCAGCCCTGCAGTGTCTTTTGAAATATATATTATTATCTCTTAGTGAACAAACATAGGTGTGTTTATAAAGCACAGCCGAAGTCCTTTGTACAATGTGAGTACAATCATTTCATCGTGTTTGTGTCTTCGCTTTCCTGTCTTTTTAAATGGAGACAAATGAGAAAATACTTCGGTGACCGTTTACACGAGAAGACTCACATTTCACCACCAGATCTTTTACATTTTACCTTTGGGCCTGTTCTTTTTCTACTAGTTGACAAATGAGATTGTACCTATGTCAAAATGGACAACTTTCCAAAAGGAAAAGCCAAAAGACCTCATTAGACACCATATTAGGATGAAAGAACCTAGACAGTGGTGTAAATTTACACTGATACCTTGCATTTTTAAACTGTATTTTTCCTGTGCTCCCCTCTTCTAGGATATATCAATGCACCCTCCCAGCACAGGGAAGCCAGAATCACTGCACAGCCCTTAAGGTGCCTGCTCATGCTGTCATTGCAGCAAGCTGAGCAAGTATCTTACATGTGAGGAAACTGAGGCATGCAAAAATTAATTGATCAAGATTAATGGGACCAATGAGATAGCTACGTGGACGAAGCACAAATGGAAAAGACAAGCAGAAAGGATTAACTGCCCAGCTTTTCAGTGAAGAGGCAAGACTCCAATTCAAGCAGTTTGCTTTCAGGTTCTTCATACTTACACAATGTGCCAAATTTCCCATGTCTTTTCATTTTGTCCCTTTAACAGATATATTTATCTATCCCTGAACTACTCCTCAGGATAGCTCTCCTCAATGTTTGGTCTGGGATCAGGACAGAGAGGCTCCAACACAATTACCCAGTGGGTCTCCCAGACAGTTAAGCCCCCTGAGGGTATTTCCTGAGGCTTCCATTCAAGCTTAAGTGAAAAGGCATTTTTTTGTTTCTGCTAAAGTCATTTCTCAAAGGGAACCCAAGAGTTATTCATATTTAACTTGTATTTTACCCTAATTATGGAGGTGTTTTGAGCTCACAAGAAAAAAATTAAAATTTCAGGTACAAATAAAATGCTTCCTAAGGGCCAGTCAAATAGCTCAGTGGATTAAAGCACCTGCCAGCAGGTTCAGGGGCCAGGGGTTTGACCCCCCCACCCCCCGCTGTGGTGGCCCCTGCCTTTAATCCCAGCGTTTGGGAGGCTGTCAGGATCACTATGAGTCTGATCTAGTAGTGAGACCCGGATGCCCTGTAGACCTCCCCTAAAATACAAAAACAAAATAAAAAAAAATAGTAAAATAAAAAAAAAATGCTTCCTTCTATGACTTCTTTCTAGAAATGCTTTACATATCCCTTTAGAAATTCTCAATGCTTGTTTTCTGTTTGTATCTAAATAGTCCTTCAGTGAGAGCAAGAAGAAGAGCAGGAAGAATTTTAAGTAACCAGTATAGGGCAGTCCTTAACCTTTTCTCTGTAGTTGGGTCTATTTCTTTGTATTCCCTGGAATCAATGTCTTTTGACCACTAAACGAAGCACAATATTGACTGTCCTTTAGACTGCTTAGACTCTCAGGCAGCTTCAACACACAATCCCAACATCAGATCTCTAGATCTGGAAATTTCAGAAGCAGTAATGCTAATATACTGTCTCAGTTACTCTTCTCTCATTGCTGATACAAATACTCAGCACCCAAAATGAAGGAAGGAAAGGTTTACTCAGCTCACAGTTATGAAAGTTTCAGTCAATACTCGGCTGGCTCCAAGGCAGAGCAGCATGCGGTTCATGACAGTGGCAAGGAGCAGAGAGCAAAAGGGACAGGAGCAGGGGCAAAAAATGGCCACAGAGAGGAAGTCTGTCTCTCTTATGTAACATTCAGGCTCTATGCCCCAGGCTGGGAGAAGTACTCACACCCATAATCCCAGCAGTACTAAAACCCATAATCCCTGTGAATCATGAGTTAATCTCAAACTCTAGAAGTCCCTTCCTCATGACTGCATGAGGCTTTGGGGGGACAACTAGACACAAAACATAACAAATTATTTTTCTACTTGCTAAAAGTAGGTCCTCAAAGCATTTACTCTTTCAACTAGATTTGTTGTTAATTTAAAAGTAGGTTCTACTTAATTGTACCTCTTTTACTTGTATTTTTCAACCACAATGGAAATGTAATTTCAGGATTTAGGCAGTAAAACAACTGATGGCCACTGCAGTTCCTATGGGAGCCAGGCACCCCTGGCTCCTCAACCTTGAGTCCACCCATGTTGGAGGATTTCCCACCTGGCACGAAGTGTATGCGCTTCATAAGCTTTTGTTGTATGCAGTCTTTGAGGAAATAAGTTTCACTCTTTAAAGAAGGGGCAATAAGTACAACTTCCAACACTATGTCAAAGGAACTTTAAAGAAATTCTCTGAGCTAAATCAACAGTGGCAACTTCCCGTCAGAGCAGGGGGTAAGAGGTATTTCCCAGCACTGACAACATACTTGATTTGACAGATTATTTACATAGCGCCCGATGGAGTGAGCGATAAAATAATGCATAAAATTCTGTTGCAGTGAGAGCCATATCCAAGCTCTAAGTTTATGGGAAAAACTGTTAGAAATAACTTATTAAATTTCAGATATCTTCAAAGGGCTCCTTTAAGTGCCTTAGAAACAAGGTAGGATGGAGGAGAGCCATTTCCTCAATCTTTAGCCATTAACTGTTACCTCAACAAGCCCTTAGTTTTAAAATACTGATGTCAGTGTTGGTATGTTTTATATTTTAGGTTTTTGTATCTTCTGTTAGGCTGCTTCTTTTCATACATAATCTCTCTCTGAAGAAAATGGGCATGGGGGCTTCCAGGCAGGCTGAGCTCTCTCCAGTGGTCCTGCCAAGCCCAGACCACTTGCTTGGAATCTCATCTCCTATACATTCTTTGTGATCCTAAGTCAACATCAGAGTCTGATATGGGCTCCTTTCTTATCCCAGTATGAAAGGCACTGAACGTGTGTGCCCCCTCGTCTCTTGGGCACTTCAACTCTTTTCGAAGAGCTATTAGAAACTGAGATGCTGTTTCAGTGGACTTCAGCTAAGAAACACACAGTGGATGTGCTGTGCCCCATGGTGATTGGCTGTCAGCCTTCTGTGGGAAAGGGATGGCTGGTTGAACATCTTCTGCTCATTACTGATTCCAAGGTCAGGGTGGTCTCCCAGAGTAGCTTTTGCTTTTCTATGCATTTAGAAGCAGGACTGCTCTGGCCAATCCAATGCATTATCAGTGAGGATAAGCCGGCACTACCTGATTTCTCTGGGAAGTTTCTGAGCTTAGTAGACTTTTTAAAAACATGCCTGTCTTAGTTACTTTTCTTTCATTGCTGGGACAAATATCAAACACCCAAAATGAAGGAAGGAAAGGTTTATTTAGTTGACAGTTACTGGAGGTTTCAGTCCATACTTGGCTGGCTCCAAGGCAGAGGGGCACATGGAAGAGAGCAGAAGCTCATGGCGGCAGAACAGCAGCAACAACAAAGACCAATACTGAAGCTCTGTCTCTCTGTTTCTGTCTCTTACATTCCATTCAGGCTCTCTGCCTCAGGCTGGGGTGTAGTACTCACACCCATAATCCCAGCAGTACTAAGACTCATAATCCTGGCCTTGGATCACACATAATCCCAGTGGATCATGAGTTAATCACAAACTCCAGAAGTCTCCACTCCATGACTACCTGAGGCTTTGGGGGGACAACTAGACACAAACCATAACAATGCCTGATGTGTGGAGCTATTGTATTGAATATTTAACCAAATCACATCTTCCCCCTGGTTTGGCCCCATGGTTGCATCCTATTGTAAATGGAATTAAATGAAAAGTTTACGACAGGGATCCCCCAAGATGCTACGTAATTTGGCTTATTTTTCTAACGACTGAAATATAGTATTCTACACATAATTAAAGTATAAAATGTGATCAGTTATGGCATGTCTTTATATTAAATTCTCACCACAATCAAGATGGTGAAACACTCCAACATTCACTAAAATTTTAAGTTCCTTTTAAGCCCATATTCCCCTTTACCCCATTCCTAAATAACCATTTATTTGTAGTCTATCTCTTTATGTTACTTTTCATTTTCCAGCATTTTGTATGATACATACTCTTTCACCAACTTTTGGCTATAATTTAAAAATGTATCCACATTGTTACATGTACCAGTAATATGTTCTTCTTTACTGCATTTGCATTGACATTAATATGGTATTCTACTGCGTGGATATTTTACTATTTGTTTATCTATTTACCGGTGGGTGGACATTTGAATTCTTTCTAGCTTAATTTTTTTTGATTATTACCTACTTGCAGTATATAATGTTTACATTTCTGATGTGGCATTGGTCTATGTGCACAGCACAGCTTAATTCCTTTTGTTTGTCCTCCTTTCCCTTCCCTCCCACATCTCCCTCTATCTCTTTTAAGAAGGCCTCCTTACTCCAGATTATCTTTCCTCCTCTTTATCATTTGGGCTTCCCATGTGAGAGAAATTATGCAGTTATGTGCAAGTGCCACATTTTCTTTATCTTCTTCTTTGGTGGAGGACATATAGGCCACTTGCAAGATTTGGCCGTGCTGAATTGTTCCGGCATGCACATGGTTGTGAAAGCATCAAGAAGACCCCTAGAATTATTGGTCAAGCAATGGCTGTGACTCATCCCCATGGCTGACACTGACAAAGGATCTACAAACTGTGGTACAGGGTTTTAGGGTAAATCTTGAGGGGATTTGACTGACCTTGGCATATACAAAAATTATATTTCTTGATATATAGGTCTTGCTTTATCTTGGTCTTAACCATTTAGCAGAAAAGTATAATAATGAGATATAAAAAATAAAGTCGTATTTATGTGCTGAGCTGTAAAAGGCCCAAGTCAATAACTTCTGACATTGCCAGTCCTATGGATAGCCCACTACTCCTATGGACTACTGGACTACATTGGATTGTTTTGCTGAATTCACTCACCTACAATATTTAAATGACAATAGAATACCCATCTCTGACAACACTAAACAAAAAAGGGGATATAAATGATGGACCATTTTGTATCTGTATATAGAAAATAGGATAGATATACAACTACTTTCTCTTAATTCAATGAGAAGAAAGATTTGTACTAATAGTATTTGGACAGGATATCATGTCTGCCTCTTGAACTATGAATACCTACTTTGAAGACAACAATATGCAATGTATTAATTATTGTAACTGTGTTGCTAACCTGTCTTATTTATTTATTTAATTGGTGGAACCGGGGATTGAACTCAGGCCCTTGCTCTTGCCTGGAAAGCACTTATTCCACTGAGCTATCTCCCTGGCCTCCTACTAATCTGTTTTGAAACTGTCTCATTGCTATTTGTTTCTCAATAAAATTAATAATAATAATAAAAAAGAAGATGCCTAGAAGGGGAAGAGCTGAATGTGATTTCTAGTTGTGGCTTTTTGAGGAGTCTCCACACTCATTTCCATACTGGCTTTACAAGTTTACCCTCCCACCAACAGTGTAGAAGGGTTCTTTTCTCCCTGCAGCTCACTACATTTGTTGTTATTTGGTTTCTAGGTGACCACTGTTTCTGGAGTAAGATGGGACCTCAATGCTGCTTTAATTTGCAGTTCTCAGCCTTACAAAGGTTGATTTAAGCTTTTTCTATAGAAAGGAATTAAAAACATTGAAAAATGCCACTGAAAATTGAAAAATTGCCGCTGTGAACATAAAATATGTGTTATCTGCAATCATTAGAAGTTAATCATAGAAATGAGCACCAATTAGCTAGAAGAGGTGTGCAACTTAAAATCACTGCAGTTACTACCAAAAGGGACAAACCGTGCTTTAGGAAGGGCTGCTCTTGTGAGACTATGATGGGCCTCTCCCGCAGCACAGCTTTGGCCCCAGAAAAAGGCTGTGGACGGGTGAGATCAGGATATGATGAAATGATGGCGCATTTGTCGCCCTGGTCAAGAAGAGAGCCAAGCACAAGGCACATTTTCTAGACACCGATAGTTCATCACATGACAATGCAAAGATATAGTCTGTGGCTGTAACATGTGACAGTTGTTGCATGGATCGATGAGGTTGACCGTTGCTACTCATTTGTGCCACCTTAAATAAATTGGCTGTGGTGCTCACCCATGTGCTCTTGGGGGAACAAGGGTGAGCAACATGGAGGGAAAACCTGCTAATTATTAAAATCCCATCAGCTTACTTGCAGTCCTTTTCCCCTTAATGCTTCAATATTTCATCAACAGGGACAGATATACTAACACACATTTTTGATGAATGGTGTCATGTATTAGATACATTTAAGTAAATATATTTGTCAAAATTTGATGTCCACCATTGCCAAGCACAGAAACATAGAAGTTGGATATTATATGATTTAAAAAAAAAATCATTTATTTATTTATTTATTTGGTGCAGGGTCTCGCTATGCAGTTTGGACTCATAAGTGATCCTCTTGCCTCAGCTTCCCCAGCATTGGGATTATAGGTGTCCGCCACCATGCCCAGTTCTTGCTGGCACAGCTTTCAAGGCCAGTACAGCATGCGGTATGGGGAATGGAACCCAGGTCTTTGTGCTTACCAGGCAGGCGCTTAGACTGCTGAGCTATCTCCCCAGCCTTATTAAATGATCTTTTAAATATACACAGAATTTCAGTATCATATCCTTGAAAGAGGGAAATCAGAAAACCCAAAAATGATGAAAATCTTATTTGTATCCTTAACGAGAAGGCCCAACAGCAAGAGGAATCTAAAAGTGTTACATACACTGTGATAGGCAGTCCTCTTTGTGTGGAAGCATAAACCTGGGTATTTACTGTTGTACATGTGAACAAAAATGCAATTAAGAGTTGGTGTGGAAGTGGGAAACGTGACTGAAACAGAAGGGGAGATTGTAAGAGCTACAGTGAGTTGGAGGATGGTCACTAGCAGACCGCTGCAGTGCCATCTTAGTGCAGATGATGTGTGGCCAGCTGTCTGGATCAGTGTGGCAAAGAATCCTGTCCTTTCATCCAGTGCTTCTTATCACATCATTGAGTAATTTCTTCTTGCCTGGGAGCTAGCTAAGGTTATGTAAATGCTGCTGGAGTGGGGGTCTTTAATAGTTTTGGGAGGGAATTATATTTGAGTTATGACTTGTAAATATTAAATGACTTACTTTACATGACCAAAGCAACTTGCTGTATTTGGAGTAAAGCTGGTCTTTTGAAAGCCAGCCAACAGTCACAAAACACTTCTGGTTAAGGGACTGAACTGAAGTCATTGGGAGTACTGATAAGATAAATGGAAGTCAAGCCAGATTATTATGCTGAGCTGTAAAGGACTCAAGTCAACAACTTCTCACACTGCCAGACCTATGGAAAACCCAACCCTCTTATGGACTTCTGGACTATTTTGAAATATTTTACTGAATTCACACACCTATAATATTTAAATGACAAAACTAAACAAAAAAAAAGTGGATAGAATTGAATGACCATTTTGTATCTGTAGCTTCAAAATAGTTAAGATAGATACACAGCTACGTGTTGTTAATTTAATGAATAGAGGGATCTGTTCTAATAATGCTTGTAAATAGAATATCATATCTGCATCTTGTACAACAAATAACCTCTAAGAAAACAATATACAATGTGTCAATTATTGGGACTGTCCTATTAATTTGATTTGAAACTGTCTCATTGCTATTTGTTTTTCAACAAAATTATGGAAAAAAATAAATAAATATTTATAATAAAAAAGAAGAAAGCAAAGCCCAGAAGACCATTCACAGGTTAGAAAGCTGGAGGGCTGAGGTGGTGAGGAGTAGTTAACATCAGCAGAGATTTGGGAATTGTGGTGTATTCTTGAGCATTTCACCCAAGATTCATTCTTTTCCTCTCCTTATTACAAAGTTCCAAGTGTATTTAGGGCTCTACCTTCCCTTTACAGGCACAGGTTTTAGAGGAGGTGACCCCATCTCCAGGTTGGCTTTAGTCAAACACAACAGCTGCATTTTGTTCCCCAGTGGTTGGCCGGGGCGGGAGCATGTGGTACAACTCTGACCCCAGAGACAAACAGGAACATCTGCCATGGAAGCTTCTGGTAAAGGTTTACTTCATCTTCAAAGGGGTCCTATAGAAGAGTCATGTTCTTTCTTCTTTGCACGCTTTTATCACTGGAGAAGACAGACTGTCCTGAACTACTGGGAACACCTGTGATCACAGGGAGAGGGAGGCTGGAGGGACAGTTGGTGGGGGCATGGCAGGGCATGGAGCTGAAAGACTCTTGATCTCTTTTTTATTTTTTAACTTACTTTTTTCTTTTTGAGATAAGGTCTCACTATGCAGTTCAGACTGGCCTTGAGATCACTTTGTAACTTAGGCTGACCTTGAATATGCTACTAACCTCCTGCCTCAGCCTCCTGAGTGCTGGGATTATAGGTATGCATCACTATGCCTGGCTCAAGATTCTGGATTTCTAATGACTCAATTAATTATAGAGATTTTGAAATAGAGAAGGTATCTGATCATCCAAAGTATGTAATTACATTCCGAGTTTACTCTTTTAGAACTAAGTACTCTCAAATTGCAATTAATGAGAAATCTTTTAATACTGACAAATATACAGTTTTACTTTTAAGGCTATAAAGTTAATCTTAGCAGAATTAATTAGTTACCTGACTTCTACCTGCTTTAAAAATAATCTAAGAAAAACTCATAAAATATTTACAAATGTAATACTAGTAAGCTTTTTTATGATAACACAGTGCTCAACTCAGTAGAATCCATAATACTCAGTCTGAGATACGGCATGAAACCCCTCTTTCTGAAGAATGTGAGTAACCGGAGGTCTCCCTTGGAAGAGGAACAAGGACGATGAAGGTGTGTAAGTTACAATTCACATGAAAGTCCTCTCTCTGTAGAGGCAAGCAGGTCTGGAGGAGAAGAGGTATATTAATTATCTCCAAATCCTCAAGATGAACGAACCTTGTCTAGGTCCAGGGTGCCAAACTAGGGCCAAAGGTAGAAGTGTCAGGGTTACTGAATTCAGCCCAATGCAAGAAAAGAACTTTGCCCTTCTGATTGTATCAGTACAAAAAGGAGCTGGTTATTAAAATAGTGGGTCGTCATTAGAAGTTTTCCAACAGAGAATGGATGACCTGTGTTTACACAGAGCTTGACACTTAAGGCGGATCTGCTAAATGTCAGATGATTGCTCAGCTATATTCTTGGCTCTATGTTTTGTTTTTGTTTTTGTTTTGAGAAAGTCTTACTGATTTGTCCAATAGGCCTCAAACTTGTGGCCTGCCTGTCTGAGGAGCTGGGATTAAAGGCCACTACATTGGGCTGAAGGATCTATTTCTTTGAAAGAGAAGATAAATAAAAGGAACAGTTTCTTTATCTGGGTAGATGGTGGTGGTGATTCAAGGTTCAGTGAGAGAAGTGGAAAGACCAAATGGAATCAGATCTCCTGGAAAGTTCTAGACAGAGGCTTGGAATTTGATCCAGGAATTAGAAGGCCAGTCTGTTAGAAAATGGGCCTCCTACACATAGTTTTTGTATTGGTTTACCTGTGCATGGATGAGAAATCCCTTGGGATTGAGTGCATCTACACAGCCTGTACGGTGGGAGAGTACCGTGAAGCTTGCATTCTCCTACATATCTTTAGGAAATATAAGTGGGAGAGGCTGAAGAGCTCTGGAAAAGGAGGAGTTTATGCTTTGTTTTTTTTCAAAGCATAAGGAGGACTGAAGTAGGCAAAAGGACTAAGAAGCCAAATGCTGAATGATGATGCTGTTGTGGTTTGGGGTTCTTGCAAGGGGAACAATATAATAGAGGTCATATTTTATAATAATATTTTATAATGAATCACCCAAGAATCATATATAAGAAGTGCGGGAAATCTGTCCACACATATAAACACTAAAGACTCCAGCTGAGGGCCTAGATTCTATCATCCTGTATAAGTTCAGCTAAAAACCTAGAGCTCATAACAATACTTCGCACAAGTCCAACTGGAGGCCTAAAGCCCATGACCAAGTCTCATAAAGGTCTACTTCACAGATCTCTGCTGGAAAAGCCCAAAGGTCAGTGGCAGAAGCTAGGAAGTCTATGCCAATGGGATGAAGGATCTGTGCTGGCAGGCTGAGGGATCTGAACTGAGCTAGGAAGCAATGCTCAAGGTAAGCACCAGAGCTTCCCTACCAGTACCACAGCTTTTCTCAGAAACAGTGAGGTCCTGGGCTCCTCCAGCAATGAGGAAAACTGAATTCCCATCAGGAAAGCCAATAGGACAAGTTTCTTCATGAGGCTGTACAGTGCAACAACTTCCCCTCCGGAGTCAGGAAGGGATGCTTACTATGAGGATTCAAGCTCATCCAAAGTTCACTGGGAAAGCCAGCATGACAAGGTCCTCCAACAGAACCACCCAATAGAATTAGCAGCTTCCAACAGCTCCTACAGCTTCTTGGAAGAGCATCCCTCACCATGTTCTGACAGCTTCTCCTGTTCTGCCTCTTGTGCTGCAGGCATCAATGCTCAGGTGGGCCTCCTGCACTCAGCATCACACTAGTTTAATTCATCTGGGTGTGAGAAGTTGACCACCAGTTAGCTGTCCACTACAGATGCCTACTAACTCTCAGACAAAGGACAGGGAGTCACTCAAGCATGTTTTTTCTTTAGCTCAAGTCCAGAATTTTGAACTGCTATGAAAAATGGAATCATTGGTAAAGTAGTTCCTTTATACACATTCTAAAGCTTCTGCCTCTGGGCTCTGTGACTTTGGACAAGTTATCTAACCTCAGAGTTTTCAGTGGTCTCATTTGCAAAAAGAGATCTAAGTATAGATTGTATTATGACAGCTGTGGGGAATTATAGCCACATACTGGGGACTTATTAATCATAGCCATCTTAATTATTTTATTCTTAGGTGTAATATAATTTTATAAAAAGAGCAACTATGATTATTGAACTTTGGGATTAACAACTGATTCAACTTGTTTGAGTACTTACCTGTGCTGTGAAAGGGTCTGATTTAGTGCTGGAAACCAAGTGGGAGATCTCACAAAGGCCCTCTCCTTTCAGGGAATTGTATTCTAGAAAGAAAAAAATATGGGCAATAAAAAGTAAATAAATAAACCATGGCACATTTAGAAACAAAATAGAGTTCTGAAGCATTAAAACATAAACCAAAAGGCCACTATGTTCTTGCACTGTGAATAAGAAAATTGGCTGAACCTGTGATATTTGGAGAAGGACATCAATTCCTGAAAGCTGACATGAGGTCTACCCTGAATGTCAGACTGACTCAGTGACTTTATACCCCATGGAGTCACATGCTTGAAATGTCTTAATGAAGTCAGGTTCCAGACAAATTGGTTCATTCATTTCTAACGACCCCCATACTTCTTTTAGTCTTGGACAAGTTGGATTACTCATTCACTGAGTATTTTGGCAGAACCTTCAAGTGAATATATTTTTAGAACTGAGTTCATGTGTAAGAAAAATATATTTGGAGGGGCTGGATGAATAATGGGAGAGGAAAATAAAATAGCAAGCTTTATTTTTCAAATGTTGGCTTGGTAGTAATGGAGCAGAAGGTATGAAGTAGATGATTTGTAGAGCGTGGAGGATAAAAACCAACAGAAGCAAAATACCAAATTGTCCAAAATCTCACCACTGAGGGTATCAATCATGAAAGAACTGGAGGTGATAAAAAGGGTGAAAAGCACCACAGCATTGGTGTGGGGACACAGAGACAGATACTTGTGCAAAAATGCAGGCATTCAAGGAGTGTCCTGTTCGAGCATGGATGTTGATTGTCCTCTAGAGGCCCTTGTGTTAAAGAGTTAGTGTCCAGAGTGTCACTACTGGAGGTGATAGGCCTTTACAAGGTGGGGCCCATGGGTCCTTAGGTCACTGGGCCATCCTCTTCAAGGGACTTCAGTCCCCTCTTCCTTTTCTTCTTGGCCATTAAGGGAGCAGCTTCCTTCACCATGTGCTCCCTGTCATGGCCGTCTGGTAGATGAACAAAGCACTGGTTCCAACTCTGCACTGCGACTTCTACAACTGTGAGCTAAATGAACCCTTTTTCTTTTATAACTGAATTATCTGAGATATTTTATTATAGTGATAGAAAACTAACATGAGCATAATGATCAAGAATACTTTTGGGGGAAGTGGTTGAAAAAACTTCTCTTCCTAAAGCCCAGATGAACAATATAGCCTTTGAGTGAGGAAAGAAATCATGGCCCGTGTCTTCAAACTTGTTATTTGACCCTGAAAATGTGCACTGTTTCAACAAAATGATAGAAGGAATTTTGAAAAGCAGAAGCAGGCAATTTGAACATGGTAGTAAATACTCGGACATCCCATATGAAATATCTGAAAAGAGGGTGAATCTTTAACAACAGTGCCACATTGTGAAACTCACGTTGTTAGTTGCATATACTGTACACTAAAAATTCTTAATTTGTGTCATCACTTTAAAACCTATTTAGAATATATATATTTAGGGAAGGCTCTACAGGGTGTTCAGGGTCTCACTACTAGATCAGACTCATAGTGACCCACCTGCTTACAGCCTCCTAAGAACTGGGATTACAGCATGTGCCATCATACCCAGTCTCAACTGCCACCTCAATGTGTCAGTGGGGTGTGGCCAACACGGAAGGCTCAGGGATCAAACCCCTGGCCCTGCACTTGCTTGCAGGTGCTTTAATCCACTGAGCTATTTGGCCAGCCCTTAGAAAATATATGTAAGATTTGGCTCAGATTCTCCTGTTTTGCAAAGCTAAGGGCCTGATTCAAACAAGTTAATCATTACTTCTTTTCTGTACTCTCTTAAAGACTCAAGGCAGGATTTTATTCTTAACTTATATTTCCTTATTCCTGAAATGTCATTTTCTCAGTCTTTCTACTGGCTTCCTTCTGCCCATTAAGATGTATCTGAAATGCTATTCCTCAGTTAATCCTTCTTAAGCAGTCATGTATATATAGTTTTTTTCTTTAATGTCATTGTATATGTGTCTTTACAATTATTTGTTCATCATTGTCATGTTTACCATTTATTGCCCACATGGCACTCTATTAAGCATATTGTGTAAATCCCTTCATTTAATAGCTGCAGTGGTCTTATGAGCTAAGTTCCACAGTTGCAGTCTATTAATGAAGTTAACCAAATTACTTCATCTAATCCAGCTAATAAAAGATAGCACTAGGGTTTGAACCTAGTCATCATAATCTAGAATTGTACACTCTCAGGAACAATACTGCAAGAGCTCTCAAACCCATCTGTGTTTGCTGATATTTCAGTTAATGCCTGTCTCTTCTCTAAGTGAGTTTTGCCTAGGGTGGAGGAATGCATAGTTTTAGGGCTGGCAAAGAGGTCATCCTCTGGTGCTGTTCATGGTCCAGGAACAGGACTGTTAGAGTAGTCAAGATTGATTATTTGGAGGCCACTTGAAGGAACATGTCAGATACAGAGTTGGTAACAAGAGTGGAGGATCTGAAATGAAGGGTATTCAGGGCAATTGCAGTTACACAGGTAGAATTGGGTAAACAGGTTTTCATTCAAGAAAAAGTATAATTGGATGCAAGTTTTTTAAACTTAAGTTAAATTTTACATATAAGAAAGGAAAGAATATACTTTATTCATTTGATATCCTTTGTGTGTGTGGCCAAGTGTTATAAACTTCTTGGATTTAGTGATCATATACACCTCAAAATAAATTTCTAGATTTTCCTATCATATTACTTCCTCCTCATTGACACTTGTATGTTCTTTTATTTCAAAGTTTATTGCTTTTTATTGCTTAAAATTCATTCACATTTAATGGAATGAGTTTCCTCTAAGAACATAGGATTATCCTATAGTTTTTTATGATCTAATATTTAAAATGACAATTATTGATCTATGAAAGGCAGATCAGTACATACACTATAAGCAATGCAAACAAGGAATCACTTGTAAAGTGGTTGCCTATATTTAAAGCAACATAAAATGCATAATATCTAGAAACAAAATATATTGTTCACTTTTAGAGACACTCAACACCTGGTAAATACAGACATTGACCGAGTATTTCCGAGATAGTAGATCATAACCATTATTTGCCTCTCTTTCCAATCTTCTACAAAGGAAGAAATGCAAATCTTTCTACAGACCAGGTTGATAGCTTACTAACAAGACGTACTTACATAGTTAGGAGATAATGTTGATTTTAGATTTAAAGAAAGTGGACATAGTTTCATTGCTGAAATAATTCTTGAAACTATTAAAAACAACACATGATAATGGAGCAAATAATAGATCATGTATGATATATTCCTTCTTTCACACAATGAATATAAATGCCCTTGGTGTGTAAAGCTTTGAGCTCACTAAGGGTCTTACTATGATCCAAAACAGACATGTTCTGTTGATACATGTTATCAAATAAAGGCTAGTAATTTAAAACCATTCCCGTTGCAAGTGTATCAAAGAGAGCTAAGTGGTATGAGAACAATCAATCAGGAAAGAGAAATGTAGCATAAAAACTGAGTGTAGACATATGGATGCAGGTAGGAATCATTGGAAATAAGACCCCATTCAGGATTCTGATTCTACTCCAATAACCATGGAGAATTTTAAGCTCTGAGTTCATAAAATGAGATTGTACTTTCAAAAGACCACTTTGTTTATAGAATGGACAAAAGAGTAAAAGAGGAAAGAGAGGATAAAAGGACATTAATTATGTGGCTTTTACATTTGTCTAGAGGAAGTAGATAGTAATAAATGCCAGGTTCATGGTTTTGGGAAACTGGAAACAAACTCGTTTCCTTGCTCTGATTTCAGATAAGAGCCTAAGGGTGGAGCTATAGAATTACAAGAGCTACTCATTGACAAGTAGAGGAAATAATATATCTCCTGTTGGCTTCTAGCATAGATATTTTTATTTTTATGTTCGAAGTAATCAAGATATTCCAGCTTGAGGAAATAAACAGATATTTGAAAATTACACAAGACAAAACTGCATGATCATAAAAGCATAAGTTATAGCTCTTGATCCTTTTCTGTCTTCAGATGTAGTTTAGTCACAGTTCTTTATTTAAAGAGTAAAGTTTAAGAAAAAGTTTTAAAGCTATCTGATAATTTAATCACCTATTAAGACATTCTGTAAACTTAAACATGACAGAGGAGTAAGAGAAAACATAACTTGAATAAGGGAAGAGCCTTCCTTGGTTTTTGCACTCCGATGCCCAGTCCCAGTGCTTGGACTTTTGAATTGAATACATTAAAAAAAACTCATTTATTAAAGAACATCATATTAGTAGAAATAAAGAGTGAGGATTTGATGACAGTCTTCTATGGGAATGGGAAAACATTAGGTAGCTTTTGAATTTTTTTCTCCTTCGGTTTCCAATTTGACTATCTGGTTAGTAATTTAATTTTGTTTATACTTGTCTTTGTGCCAAGGTTGCTTTCTTTCCATCTGCATGTGCAAATGGAGTAAATTAAATAGTTATTACTGCTGTGGTTATCCTTGGTATTTCCAGAGGTCTTTAGTGCAACTGTGAAAATAAACACTGGACTGTTTCTAAAAATTCTTGCATACTGAGAATTAGATGATGGGTCCCAGAGAAATTTGATACCAAGCTTTCTGTCCTCCTTTCACAGTTCTGGCTTCAGAGGCCAGGTTTGTTCTCGGGGACCAAGAGAAAGCAAGTCATCATTGATATTTTCTGTACCTAGAGAGCTGAGTGTCCAGTGTAATGGGCTCTCATAAAAATGCCTACAGAAATGAAGACAAGACACTGATTAATGTGTACTGGAGTAGGATCAATGTTATGAGCCTAGTGGCTTTGGGGAGTTATTCACAGGGCAGTAGCTATTTTCCTCTGCTTTATAGCTACTGGAAGGCCAAGGCAACTGGCTGGAGGTCATAGAAAAGTGAATCAAGGTCCAAGCTAGTTCTTGACTTGTGAGTGCTAAACCAGTCTCCTCTTAGTTGGTAAGGTTCTCTCTTTGTTTCTTTCTGCACTTAGTCTTCTACTGAATTCACTCTCTTAAGTAGGGGCACCATCATTCTTCCTGTAGACAGTCAGTACTTTTGTGTTGAACCTGAAAAGTCTTCAGACTCTGACAAGTGTCATAGGCACCTGAAAGGGCCAAGAAATAGGCAAAAATGGTGTGAAAGAACCTGTGAAGAAGGAAGGCCTTTAAATGCGCACACACACACACACACACACACACACACACACACACACACAGAGTCACTATGCTAATCAAAACTACTATTGTGTTCTTAAAATCATCCTTAACTTCTCTTTTTCCCTCAACCACTTATCTTACAGATTATTTTGCTCACTGATCCTAACTTTGACATGACTGATTCAGTCTCTTTGCTTTCTTCCCTTCCTATAGTCTTTGCTGTAATTCAGTCTCATCTGCCACTTTAGCTGCTATATTTTTGTGTGTGCACCCATTGCATGGCCAAGAAAATGACCTCTCTAATGACTGACCATAATTGTGGCTTTCCCTTGTTAGTGAACTTTGCCAGCTCCCTGCTGCTAATGGCTAAAGTGGTCTTCAGCAGGGCTGAACCAACCTAACTCTACAGGCTTAACTGCTACCAAGTCTATAATCTAGAAGGTCAAGTTACTTGTGAGCCTGCAAGTGTGCCTCCATAAAAGTATTGTTTTTGTATGCAGCATGTTTATGCAAATGGAAATGTTACCTGAACTAACCTTATGTGGAATCATTTCAAGGTGGTCTTCTCAGAGGACCATTCCTGGCATCCTTCCTTGGCCATGGCTCTTCAGATTATTCCCAAATCCTCTGAAGTCACAGCACTTCCTGGGCCATCTTTTTTCTAGGCTATAGGTCACAACTATTGATCAGTCATCCCAAGCTCCAAGCATGCTTGTGATATGATTGCTCATATTTAAGGGAGGATGCTTATGGTTTGTTCCTTTGACCATTTTTGAATGAATAAAGCAGTAAATGTTGCTTTCTAATGTCTAACATAATGCTTTTCTTCCATACTTTCAGACAGCCTCAGCATTGACACTGGCAAGTCTTTCAGAGCTCCTTGTAGGTGAGACCTATTCCCAAGAATAGAATCTAAATAACAGAAAGAAGGGTCAGAGTGAGAAAGAGTAACACATTACACTGGGAAAATATGGTATGGTTCTTGCTGGTATACTTCATATTAACATGCACTATCTATGATTATGTGGGTTAATTGATTAAATATATAATACGTGTTTATTGTATGTGTGTACCTATATATTTACCTATTTATCCATACATGTACAAATCTTAGGAGCAAAATAAATACTTTAGAAATAGTGTGACAGAGGACTGCGTACTTAGAGGTGTATGTGAACCTTTGTGCATGTTGCCCCTTAAGTTAAGGTATATGGTCTTCTCTTTTCTCTATTAGGTAAATTTCTGTTCTCCTATCCATCATGCACTGTATGGACCAGCACCATGGCTGTCTCCTTGGAGCATGGCATAAATGCAGAGTGTCAGGCCCTACCCACATCCACTGAATCAGCATCTGTACTTTAACAAAATCCAAAGGCGTTCTGAGAGCATATAAAAGCTTGAGAAGCGCTGAGCTAGTCTAGAAAGAATTCCTTCACCTCTCCAGCTAAACAAATGGCTCTGTTTACGTAGTTGGAGTTTAGCCTTACTTGCAATAGATCCTATGACCGAACCTCTGACAGAAGTAGGTCCTTGACAACATTTGCTGAAATGCACGAGGATGTATTAGTGCAGAAGTCTGCTGCATATTGTGATATCTGCAACCACATACTCTAGATTGATTGACCTAACTTCCTCCTCTCATTCAGAGATTTAAAACACTAAAAGTCTGATTTGTTAGCCTGTCTTCAAGCTAGATAGGCCATTGTCAGTCTGCCAATGAGATGCAAGTAAAAGTTTGCACATGCTCTCTTTTCCTCTTTTTCTTATTTGCATGAAATATGAGTGCTACAGAGGAGGCACAGCTCTTGCTATCCCAAGGCTAAACGCACAAACCAAGGCTGGCAGACCAGGAAGAGAAACAAATCTGGATCCATGAAATCTTTCTAACCTCAGACTCTTCCTCTATAAACTTCTGTGAGGCCAACACACATTTTTTATGTGTTTAAGCTACTCTGAGCCAGTATGCTGTAAATCAAGTTCTCACAATGGAGAACTTGGGTATGAGACACAGAATGTAGATAACTTACAGGCCAGTGAGGATTTTCAGATTACCTCAAAATTCTAGTTGAAAGTTTTGATGAAGGTACACAGTGGAGTTTCAAATAGATTGTTCATGCTCTCTGATTAGAAGAGAAACCTCAAGCTGGGCAGACAGCTCAGCAGAGCTCAGGCAGATGCAGGGACCAGGGTTCCACCCCACGGGCATGCTGAGACAGCAACTGAGATGGCGAGGTGGTGCGAGTCTGTAATCCCAGCACTTGGGAGGCTGAAAACAGGAGGATGACTGAGTCTGATCTGACTAGTGAGGCCCTTTAGACTCTGTACTAAATACATTAAGAAAAAACTAAGCAAAACAGAATCCTTTCCTTGTGCTATCCTGGTATCTTGGCAGCCACAAAAATGGACAGGTCACCCTCAGGTAGAGGTTCTACAAGAGTGGTAATTAGTGTTGTTGATAGCAAGAGCTTTATGAAAACCTCTGTCTGTTTCTTTCTGTCTCTTTGTCTGTCTGTCTGTCTCTGTTACATTTAAATCCAGCTATTAGCTGATTCTTACACCACTGAAAACAGTTTGGTCATTCCAGTCTTTCAGCATTTCCTCAGTCTCAGTTATGCACAAGTTACTTTTCACTGGAAAACATTATGCTAGCCAAATGGGAAGACTGGATTTTGACAATAAATTGAGCTGCTGTTTCTCTGGATTAGTCTGCGTGATGCCTTGCTCCCTCTCCTCTGTGCAGTATTTTGTGCTCACTGCTCTGCTACATGGTTGTCAGAATCTGGCAGCTGTTTCATGGTCCATCACTGGTGAAACTACTCTGAGAATGCAAACCATGCAAGGGAAGCAGCCCGGGAAACTTTAGACCTCCATTTTCTTGGTGTCATCTGCCTCTGACCCACAGCCCGGTATATCAGGTTATCCTTTGTCATTTTGTGATTGAGCATCTCTTCCTACCTAAAAGAACCATGTTCTCAGACTTCTCCAGATGGGTAGACTATTGTTTAATGAATGCCAAGCAGAAATAGGCTTATTGGGAGCTCAGAGTTACAGTAAACTTGTCTGTAGATAATTGCCCCAAAGCTCATTCTTCTGAACAATCTCAATTCAGAAACCTTTGTCCTTTGAGGTTCCATTTGAGTGTGCAAACCCAATAAAAGTCATTAAGCGATGGGGCTGCTTGTCTAGCTGTGTGATTTGGCTCTGTGAAAAAAAAAAAAAAAAAACCTTTTTGCATCCAAATAAAGAAACAGATCAACAAAGAAGGTCCACTCCTGTGCTAGCCTCTGAAGATAATTTCAACAAGGAAGAGCCAATCTGCTTAAAGGAATGAAGTATTGCTGAAGTAAATTCTTACTAGGACAACTCTGTAGGCCACACTGTAAGATGCGAACTTGCATCTGTCAGATAATCAGCCTTGATTCTTTGTCCATTGGTTCTCAACTCTAGGGCATCTGAATCATCTGGCTGAGAGAACCACTGTCTAAGCACAGATTGCTGGACATAACCCCAGGTTCTGATCCTGAAGGTCTGGGATTGGCAATAATGACTGACCGTTCTAAGAATTTCTCAGTTGCTACTCATGCTCCTGGCCCAGAAGCGCATTTTAAATTTCATTTTAGTCCTTCTGATTTCATCCTATCAAACCGGTCTGCTGCCTGCTTGTCAGTCTTGAGTTGTTTTTTTAAGAACAGGTGACACAGAACATACACAGGTAGCTTGTACTGCCCTCTGATTTTCAATGATCTCAGCCTCCTTTATGATTTCATGGTGCATAATGCACGCTGGATCTCAGTGTATCCATAGGCAACCAAGTCACCCACTGGATTAGAAGGAAAGCATTGCTGTCAGCGACCTAAGGGGACAACGAGTGGGCAGGGAAGAAGGTGAAGGGGTAATCACCGTAATTATTTTCATTACCTCATAGACTGAACAATCAGTCACCCATTCTGAGCCTTGTCAGGGAGCCCTAAAATAGATTTCCTTTTGGTTTCAGCACTTACATTTTAGCCTTTGTAACTTCTGGAGGAGTCAAAGCTTCTCTGACTACACAGGCTTATCATATTTTCCAGGTTTGTGTGGTCAGGTGTTTTAACTAGATGGGTTCCCACTTCTTTTTTCTCTGCTTCCTGCTTAGATATGCAGTGGGTGAGTTCTTGGCCTGAGTCACAGATAGGTTCATGTTCAAGATCTCTGCAAGATTCTTGCTTTATGTCCCTTTGACCAGAAAAGAAATTTCCTAGTAACTTTAACACATAAGGTAGCTATATTATTAGTTTTTGGATATGTATTAAAAATGCATTTGTCTGTTCAGTAACTCTTATTATTTAGAACTTTAACTCTATTCTGTACTTTTAAAAAAAATCACAGTGGTGCTCAGAGGAAAGTTGGTGTCTGTCAGAAGGCAGCTGCCTTTTCCCACAGAGTACCATCTGGCCTCTGTCCTGCTCCGCAAGTACCTTTAGCCGTCTTACTGCCCAACTCTGTTGTCAAGACAGTGCCAGGCATTGCTCTTGTGGCGATGCAGGAGGCTGAAGCCTGTCCCCGGCTCAAGAGACTTGTGTAGTGTCTGGAAGGCCAGAAGAACAAGTGGAAAATTACAGATACTTTTTCTTTTTTTTTTTTCCTCAGATTCTTCCCCCTGAGAAGCCATGCTGTGCATTACAAAAACACTGATGTCTCCTCATATACAAAGGCCCTCAGTTCAACCAAGAGGCCTACAACTTAAAGACAATGGTGCCTGACAGATTTAACACAAAATGGGGAAAAGATCCTTGCCTGGAAGATTTTTTTTTTTTTTCCTTTTATCTTTTTAGGTTCAGGGAACTTCAGAAGCAAGACTCACTTCTCTTAGTGTGGAGATGCAGCATATGTGTTAGTGCTTTGAGGAGAGCTAAATAACCCTGCAGTTTATAAATATTTGCATTCCATAATAGTTTGGGCCAGAAGCGCCTGAATTGAGTCACCCAGGGCCACGCCCTCCTTCCTCTGTGATGAACTGGGGAACAGTTAACAGGTTTTACTTCTACCACTCAGCAGCTAATAGGCTGTCTTTCCCTGTCTGCCTGCCTGAGGCTGCGGAAGAGACTGCCTGAATTGATGGTGCTCGGGAGCCTACTTGCCAGCGGCTGTGTTCTCTCTGCACCTCTCCTCTCTTCCTTGCTCTGGTATCCCTCCTGGCCAAGATAAACCCAAGTCAAATCCTCTGGTTAGCAGAGCTTTCTTACTGTCTGCTGACACCCAGGGACGGGAGTACTGATGGGTTAGACAACAATATTGAGTGTGGCCATTTGTGGGCCCGTTTGATGGGACAATTTGGGAGCTATAAGGGTATCTGGAAATGAAGCTACTTGAGGCTAAGCGTCGTGATCTGCCTGAAGTTTTATTTCTTTCTTTCTTTTTTTTTTTTTTTACAAGAAAACAGAGCCAGGCATGTTCCACCTATGACGTGAGAGGACGGGAGGGTGTTTCTTCAGAAAGTTTCCTTTCATTCTGGTTTTGACATTGATCGATGGGTTTAGCTTCAGAAAATTCCAGATGGATGAGGTTGGGTGAAATTCCTAGGGTTAAGGAAGTGATTTTTTTAAGAAAAGGTTTTATTCTTTCTCGAGGTGCTCCAGATGGCCTTACGGTTCTCACTGTGGGTGCTCATATTGAAGATTAGACTTGTGGCCTCAGGTGAAGATGGTTTCCTCTACAGAGCATGCTTCTCGCTGGGTCCTTTCCTCTTCAGTATTTGACTGAAACGCTCACAGATATTGGTGCTTCCCAGCCAGCTGTGGCTGCTGGTGTGTGTGTGGGGGGGATGTTATGCAGTGTACAAGATGATCTCATCTCTTTGCTATGCTTTGTTTTGATTAAAGTCATATTTTTAGTGCCTGCCCTGCCAGTCAGCATCGCAGGGAGGCTAACCTTGGTTGTTGGAGCCCTTGCCCTGCTGGGGAGCATAGCAGGTTAAAATCATGACGTTTTCATCCTCCAAGGATCAGATTGATTTACAATCTTTAGTCTTTATTTTTGTGCCCCACCTAAAACCTGAGAGCTTTGTCAAGGCTGGAACAACCTTGCTTAGAGTCCTGCTTCCTTAAAGGTATGGGGCAGTCTTTTTCCAAGTCCTGCCACCCCCTCAGTAGAGCTCAGTAGAGGTTTTTCAATGCAGAGTGAACTTTTCCCCTTCCCAAGCACAGAATCTTATTTGCTTTCCTTCGTTTCCAAGAGCATTCTTCCTTTCTCAAGATACCTCACATCCCATCCCACAGAGCTTCAACTGGTACAAGAAGAGAGGGAGAAAGCATCCTTAAATAGCTTTGGCAAGGAAAATTTAAAAGCCTATCATCTTTCATGGAATAAAAAGAGGAGGTGGAGTTTGGAAAATGTGCAGAAGGCCAAACAAAAATAAACTGAAATGGATTCAAAGTAATGCTGGAAAGGAGAGGAATTTCATCCCAGGATGAATGTGGATGTAGATGAGAAGAGAGAATCATTCTGGCAGAGGCATGGCACTGTGGGCCTTGAAGGTCTTGTGGAAAGCAGGCTTTCTCCAAGTCCCTCATGCACATGACGTGAAGAACAAGAAAAGAAAGGAGCCCAAAGAGGAGACAAAAAAGCACAAATTGTATTGGGATTTAGATGGGTGAATAGAGTAGCTGGCTGAAAAAATAGTGCTGAATTTTTGTTTGCAAAAGAGGGCATATTATAAAGGGTATTTGGAAAAATCAGGAAAAATCTAATAAAACTCAGAAATTCAGGGCAGTCCCTCAGACAAAGGACTTCTATCTAAAACATATAAAGAATTAAAAAAATCAGGCCTACAAAATTCAAAGAGCCAATCCAAAAATGAGCATCTGAGATGAACATAAAATTTACAAATGAGATACAAATGGCAAATAAATATATGAAAAACATTCAACATCATTATCATTCAAGAGGTGCAAATTAAAACAATGCTGAGCTTCTATGTCACCTGAGAAAGAATGGCTATCATCAATAAGTCAAGCAATAACAAATGCTGGAGGGGCTGTGGGGAAAAAGGAACACTTCTTCAGTGTTGGTGGGAGTGTAGGTTGGTACAACCATTATGGAAATAAGTAATAACATTCCTCAAAAGATTGGGATTTGAAGTCTCATTCAAGCCAGCTATTTCCCTCTTCGTATTTTTCTAAAAGAACTGAAAACATCATACTATAGCGATATATATATACACCCATGTTTACGGCAGCACAATTTGTCACAGCTAAAACCTGGAAACAACCCAGATGCCCATCAAGTGAAGAATGGATAAAATGATGTGATATTTTTACACAATGGAGTATTATTCAGCTATTAATAAATATAAATTTGTGGCTCCTGTAGATAAACAGGTGGATGCATCTAGAGACTATATTGGTAAGTGAAATAAATCAGACCTGCATGTGCATGTCTTCCTAGTGTGAGAAAATGAAAGAATAAATAAAATCTGCAATGTACAGTAGATACTGCCAAAAGGAAATAATCTGTTTAATGGGAAGGAAAAACTTGGATAAGAAAAAGGATAAAAGAAAGAAGCAGAAAAGATATATTTATAAATATATGCAAGATAGTTTGGATAATTATATTGCTGATTTCTGCTGGTCTTTTTGGAAGAGCAGTTAAGGCTCAAATTCTTAAAGACTTTTTAATTCTCATTATTTTTCTTTTTAATTTCTTATAACTTTTTTTAAAAAAAACCAATTCTGCATGTTTATATCTGGTAAGCTAAACAGCTAATTTGAAGAGAACATCACACAATACAACAGCCATTGTTGAATTCCTATTACTTCATTTAATGAAGTCTTATATCATTTCTAATATTTTTTTCTTTTTACCATTTTGTATTTTTTAAATAAAACTTTAAATAAGTAGTTATTTGCTCACATGGTTTCAAAAGGAGTAGCTCATGTTTTATAATATGTACATTACTTTTTATTCTGTTCTCAGAATAAATAACATCATCCTGGCTTAGAGATGAGGAAAGTAAGGTTCTAGCCATCTCATAGACCTAGAAGGGATGGAGATGTGATGTGGGCTTAAGCAGGCCCACTCACTCACCACATTTAGGTCGGGTGTTCTGCCCTAAACTGCCTCTGGGATTGGTTGGCTTGGAGGCTGTCTTTGGTTAGATCTGAGTGTTTTACACCCTCATCCTTGCATCTGGCAGAGAGTATATCCCACTCACAGTTGCATGAGGAATGATAGCTTTCTAGAAGAAAATCAGGGTGCTCTTATCAAGAGAAAGGTGGTGACACCACATGTGTCAAAAAACCCACAGAGAAGAGAAGTTCTGGAAACCTGTGTCCTGATGTTACCTTTTCCTTGCTGGCACAAAATACCTGACACTTGCAACTTCAAAGAGACAAGGGTGGTTTTGGCTTATGGTTTCAGCCCATGGTTGGCTCTGGAGCAGAAACGCTGTGAGAAAATGGCATGGAGGAGAAAAGTGGCCCAGTTCATGGTGGCTGAAGATAAGCCGAGAAGGAAGCACTGCAGCAAGAGACCCCCTCCATAGGCCCCCCCAGGGTGACCCACCTCTTCCAGCTGGACTCTTCTTGTTAATAGCAAATTCGGTAATGCACTCATCAAGAGATTGATCCATCGTAAATTAGCACCTCCACGACCCAATCTTCTAACACCCCTCCTCTAAGCACATGAGATTTTGGAAAGACATTTTAGACTTAAGCCAGAAGAAATGCTTATGGACCGAAAAGCACATTAGAAAGCACTGGCCTTGAACCAATAAGGAGGATCCGGAAATAAGCCTAGAAATTCCTGGAGCAACACAACAGATGCTATCAAGTTGAAGCAGCGAACCTTGTACACTTAATTAGGGAGTTCCTGAGATCTCACCCAGAAATTGCTTTCAATTTTGTTTCAAATAATTTTAATAAGCTTGGTTATCTGGTTGCCCCATCATGAGCCACCCAAAGTAAATAAGGGCACTCACTGGCCCCTGCACTGTAATGTTACCATTGTTTCTCTTCTCTTTCATCTCTAGTTAGCTAAGACGGAAAGATTGGCACATAAGTCTCGCTCACATAGCTTTCAGCCATGTAGCTCTGAGACCTTCAAGTGTCCTTCAGAGAGCCACGCACAAATGTTTTCCAGTCACAAAAGCAGTGCTTGTAGGATAATTTTCATTCAATTTTAATTGTTTATGAGAGCCATATAACTAATGCACAGGCAGTACTCTGCCCTTTGTATATTGTGTTTGGCTCTGCTAACGTGGATGGGGACAGTCTGCCAACTTGAAATTTGTAGATGGGTCAGGGGGACCGCCTAGTGTCTAATGTCCTGTCATTGACTTTTAATCTTTTCTCTGCACTCCAAGGAGAGTCGCAGTACTGGCCAGTGTGAGTGAGTATTATCCTCTCCTCAGGTAAGGCAAACATGCGGTTCTCCCTCCCTATGAATTTCCTACCTACAGAGGCAAACTCTCCCAGTGCAGTGCCTTGTGCCCAACTGGACACCCAGAGACAAAAACATTCTTGAAAGCAGTGATCTTCTGATTGCAGAAGAACCCTAAATACCCTCATGCTTCCACAGGGTGATGGATTCCTTGTGGACTTCTGGAGACTCTGGGTGTCCAGGTTGACTGCCGGAGTCCGGGCTGGACAGATATGGATGCTGAGTCCAGCTCACTGCTTATTAAACACATCCCATTTAATTTTCCTCATCTACTCCCCAGCACCTATGAGGCTCTAGTGAAATGGCACACATGCATTGCTTGATGGCAGGGCAAGAGCTGGTCAGAAAGTTATTGACAGTCATTAACACTTACAGTCATTAATGTAATTGTTATGATTACTGGAAATACCCCATAGCTATAACCGTAACTCAGGGGACTGGAATATGCTGTCCTTGAGCAATGTCAATGTTTTCTGCCAGAGGTTTTGTTTTGTTTCCTGATACGTATATCTGAACAATCTAATGACAATTCTTTGGGGTTTGAAAATCCTGAGCTTAAATCTTGACTTTGTGGCTCATGAACAGTGCAATTTAGGAAGAGTCACTATCTTAGCCTCACCTTTCAAGTACAGTCTCAATTGTAAGTGTGGATAGTAAAAGATCCACAAAAGAAGCTAATCTTGATGAGCTAGGTGCATGGCAGACTCTCAGTACAACTAATGGCTACTGTGAAGAAAGTTTGAATTCCCAGTAGCTTGTTTTCTTTTGAGAGAAGGTCTCCCTCTCTAGTACAGCCTGGCCTTTGAACTCTGTGTAGTGCAGGCTGGCCTCAAACTCCCGCCTCATCCTCCTGCATGCTGGAACTACAGGTACATCCCACCAGGCCTAGCTAAGTAAAAAGTTTTGATTAAATCTTGAGGCAAATGCTACACTAATGGAGGTTTTAGGTTTGCTTTGACTGAGACCTGATGCACTCCAACATTCTGTGATTACAACTGGACACTTCCAAATGGGAATTTCAAAACCAGTAATGTTGACAATTTTGATATGGGAGAGAAGATGAATTATTAAAAATAAATATGCAATTTTTATCATTTGATCTTAATCTACTGAGACAGATCTCAGTTGAAATGCAACTGCTTATCTTATTGCAACAACAAAAATTTCACTAAACTTCAGATCTTCTATGTAAAAAGGAGAGAAAATATTAATATTTCCTCATATTGTTGTAATAAGAATATATGTTTAAAGTGCCTGGCATGTAGTATGTACCTTAATTGTTCTTGTTTCTGAGACTTAACTTTGATGAAAATTATAAAAGAGAATTGATAACAAAAGAAAACTGTACCAAGTAAAATTTATTGCCTCTGCTTAGTACAATGAACAAATAGTCTCTGACTCTCCATCAGTCAGGCTACCTAGTCCCACAGGCAGTGGTAATAGAGTTAGTAAATAGGGGCATTTTATTAATGTATGGCCCTGGTATTAAGATTAAACTTCAGACTATTAGGAAAAAAATAGTACAGTCATTGAATTTAAGGAGAACCTTCATCAGGGTGGATGGACGGCACTAAATATGGCTAGGAATCATCAGGAACACAGAAACAATCTGTTTAATCATAAGCTGCATTTGTGCAAGTGGTACCCACACTGAGGTCAGTGGGCTGATGCATTGCTTGGTTGCTAGGCAACAAGGAACCTGCTGTTCTGGAGTCCATCGATATCAACACGGAGCATTAATGAAACCACCCTCCTGGTTCCCCTTATGTGATGGTTACGTGGAATTGCTGGGTAACAGAAAAAAGATTATATAATGCGGAAAAAGTGAGAGTTGGCATTGTGCTGCAGGTCTTCATCTTTGAAGGAGAAGTAATTCAATAGGAAAGATGGTCAGCTGGTTGTGGTTCCTGCTTAAACTGAAGATGCTGGTGGAAGCACGCATGCTAAATGGCCTGTGTCATGTCTGTGCCACAAGGTAAAGCCAAAATTTGGACACATTTCAATCAATGTGATCCACATTTCAAAAGTAGATAATTATTGTTCAAAACTATATACTTTTTCTTTTGCAGTGCTTGAGATTGAACCCAGGGACTGCTGTACTACATTTCTAGTTTCCAATTTATTTTGAGACTCCCTCAAAACTCAGGCTTGTTCCAAAATTCCTGCTTTGTCCTCCAGATGAGCTGGAATAACAGGTGTGTGCCAGCATGCTTGGCACAGAGACGCAGTTTCCAAGACGTCTTCTGTGTGCACTCGTCAGCTTATCAAAGCATTCCTTGCAATAGTCATTTGTAGCTTTAATTATCCCAATAGTATATCTGATAATAGTATATCTGTTTGTCAAAACAGTTTCTGTAGCTCCTAAACACTCTTCATTTATACTCATACTTCAGTGTATTTTAAATTATAAAGGTACTTGCAGTAGAGTTTATGTGGTTTTTTTTTACTTAGGAATAAGATTAGCATTGTATTAGGTTATCAAATGCATTATTAAGTTAATAAGCAGTATGACTTGCCCCTTTACTAAGTCATAGGAGAGTTAATGATGTGAAACCCAATAAACTAGTGCATTGGTCTGACTTCCATAAATATGTTCCTATTAACTCATGAATATCATACTATTAAAAAAGAATATTAAACTATAGATTAGATTTATTGGAAATACATTTTTCAACTGGAGAGTTAGTGTAATTGGCCTTTGTATAAGACCTCTATGAATGTGGCCTGTAATAAAATCAATCATAGATACAACTTGCCACAGTAAATAAAAAAGAGGTTAATAAAATAGAAATAAAAATATGGAAAGGAAAAAGGGGGTATGTGGAAATTTTTAAAAAGTTAGAATCTGTTGTAGGACAAGACAGGAGACATGAGGAAGAACTGCAGGAAACCCTTAGGCTGGTATATACCTGTAATCCCAGTCCTCAGAAGGCTGAGGCAGGAGGATTGCTGTGAGTGTGAGACCATCTTGGGCTATGTAGTGAGCTCCAGGTCAGCATGAACTACATATTGAGAGTCTGTCACAAACAGACAAAGAAACAAACAAATGCACAGTAATTGTAGAACATAAAACACCATTGTATTCAGGAAACTTCGGGAGGGCAAGAGTAACAGTAGGTGAGTAACATAGTCACTGTTCATCTGTGGTACGAGTCATCCCAGCTCTTTGGACTCAAGTGGCCTTCGGTGCTGTCTTTCATACTTCTAGTTCACACACAGCTGTGTAGAGACCCGGCTTGCACACTCAGGCCACTGAACTCTTAAGGGACATAGAGCTGCCGATGGTGCCACCCAAGGGCAGGATTCCACCCATCTCTGCTGAAGTGGGGGTGAGTGTGAATAGAAGAGGGGTGCACATGCTCCTGGGTGGCTGCCCAGAACCTGGCCAGGTAGTTTAGTGACTGCGCGACTTAGGCTGTGGCATGGAGCTGACGTCAGGCATGTGCCAGGTCTGCCTTCGGCTCCTCCTGAAGCCCTGTCGGGTTCAGTTTGGGCCAAGCACACCAGGTCTGCTTTGCAGAGCTGCAAATCCGCTTGTTCTCAAAAATGAGACTTGGTCATGTGAGGGGTGACTTTGCTGATGGCTGGAGGAGTGCTCAAGGAGAAAAAAATTTGTGGAGTTGAAAAAGAGAAAAAAGGACCCAGAAAGGCTGTGAGTGATTCAATGGGCTACGAGAAAACACAAAGAATTTCTCAAAGGACCTGGGTGCATTCTCACACGAGCAACTCCTTGACCTTAATGCTGCACTTAGTTACAAATTCTCTTTCTAGAATAAACTCAAAGAGTTAAGAAAAAAGCAAATAATGTGACTCAGAGAACAACCCTGATTTCCACAAATATTTATCGAGCATTTTTTTTTCTGCTTAAGGCACAGGGTTAGATTATTGTGTAGTGGGCATAAACTGAGTAAAATGGATATGCTTATCATTTACTCTGAAAACTTGGGATGTCTCTAAACTAACATGAACCAAAAGAACCAAGCAGGACGTTTACAGCATAATATAACCTAACAGAGTCGTACAGATCCATGGAATGCAAAAATGGCTCAGTACGAGCAGTCTTAATAAAATTAACCATAGATATAGTTCAAAGGAGACAAGTCACTTGTTTTCTTTTAAATCACATGCCAATGATCTATTCAAAAGACTTCAACAATGAACAATTGTTAATAAAAGTCTTATCAATATATAAGGATTAGGTATGTGTTGCTTATGAAAAAAATAAAATAATAGAGCTGAAATAAGCTAAGCAAAAATGTGGAAGATTTACAAAGAAAACTTTAAAGTTCTTTAAAATACAAAACTAAAGATCTTCAATAAAGAAAACTTGAATAAATAAAAACTACCGTGAGTAGATATTGTAGAACTATTGAGTCACCTTATATTTATCAATCAGTTAAAAGTGATCTTAATAACAATACTAATATTTGAATAGTGTTTGTAAATAGAATATTATATCTGCACCTTGTGCAACAAATAACCATTAAGAAAACAATATGTAATTATTAATTATTGAATCTGTCCTAATTTGATTTGAAACTGTCTCATTGCTATTTGTTCAATAAAATTATGAAAAAAATACCAAAATTCCTCTCACTTTCTTTTTTCAGAACTTGACAGGTTTATTAGAAAAAAGTCCATAAACAAATTAAACTCAACAAAATATAAATTGAGTTATGAAGACTAGACTGAAAATTCTACCAAAATAGAAGTTCCAAAGAGCATACTAGCTCTTAAAAATTAAAATTAAAACTATAGCAGTTGAACAGTTTTGCTCTGCCATAAATAAATAAAACAAGACATAGCAGTTTAGAAACAAATTTGAATATTTGAGTAGACTCACATAAGATTTTAGTATATTATTAAAAAGAACTTCTTGAATTAGAGGGAAAAACACATATTATCCAAAGAAATGGATTTGAAACAATTACATCAGGAAAAATAAGGTTTTATTACTTCCTTTATATAGATCGAAGTTCCTTTACTCAGTTCCTTTAAAGATTTAAATACACATTTAAAGAGGGAAGCTAATGGGGTGCTACAAAAAAAAAAAAAAAAAACAAGAGAAGGAAAGTCTTAGAATGTTGGAATTCATCCTAAGGAGACATTGAACACCGAAGTCAGACAGGAAATCTGGACATGCATTTCCTGCCATCCACAAAAATTAAATACTTTTGTATGATCAAAGCACAAAGTGGGAAAATATTTCTGATACACATAACAAAATGTGATGAGTATATTTTACTTCAATATTCCAGCTTAAACATGAAGCCACCAATATATATAACAATAGGTATATGTCTATCTGTCTATCTATACATCTATCTATGTATAGATATGTTATCCTAGATGTTCATGATCTATTAATTTTAAAATGAAAAAAATGTAGTAATCAATTTGCTAAACATAAGGTATCAAATATATACCTGTGTAAGAATTCAGTATTTCTATAAGGATACTTATAAGACTGTTAACTATAATCTTTCAGAAATTGGGCTGAAAGTGTAGAAATTTATGGAAGGGAAGCATTTCCCCTTCAGATCTTTATGTCACTGTATTTGCACTATTCCTACTTAGTATTTTTATGAGAAAAAGAAGACCTTGAGGCTCTGGATTCTTCTTATGTGAGAAATGCAAAATATAAAAAGCAAAATAATAGCTAAAAGAAAGGAGGAAGATAGGCCTTCCTCAAATGGGAAGCAGATCAAGCGGTGGAGAGAGGTAGCGAAAGGAGGGGAGGGGAAAGGGAAGAAAAAGGATTGAGATGTATTAGTACATAGCCCAGCTCCACCAAGGAATACAATTATTATGTACTGCAAACATGTACCAATAATAAATAAAAACTATAAAAAGGAAGAGTTTTCATCTCTGCTTCAATATGCTTCTTAATAAAAATCACACATGTAGTTGGATTATTTTGGATAAAGACTGATATGAGAAAAATGTAAACTCTACCATGTTGGTGGAACCGGGAATTGAACTCAGACCCTTGCACTTGCCAGGGAAGGAATTACTCCACTGAGCCATCTCTCCAGCCCCTAAACTTTACCATGTCAACTCTCACTTCTCTGAGCAAAACAATCCCCAGTTCAGGGGTGAGGGTGTTGTAGCCCCATGATAGTGCACTTGCCAGGCACAGGCAAAATGCAAGCTTGATTTCCTTGGCTGCAACAAACAAAGCAGAAATTACCAGTCTTTGTGAAATACATCTATGTGGTGAGCTCGCATTCAAAGATATTTTAAAAGGATTAGCTCTTACACAGAATTGGATAACTATCAAAATATATGTATTTTTTAAAAGACAAATGATTATTATTGAAGAAATAGCTCTGGCAACCTGCTATGTGCATATGTTGTAATTCTCTTTAAAAAAATGAAGACATAAAAGTAGCCATGTTACAGTGGTTAGCTGAAATAGCTGCTGAAGTTTCTAGTACGGTTCATTGCCTAAGATGTTGAGATTTTATAGGCAGCTGAAAGAGACAGAGGAATGTGACAATGAACGACAGATAGAATTTAACTTCTTAAAGAATAGTCAACACTTTCATGTACTTTCACTAACATCTAAATAATACTACCACCTGGTTAACATATAATTACTCTGTAATCTTCACTTTAAAATGGCTTAAAATTTCTGTATTTAGAGTCCTAGGAAAGCAATTGAAAAATTCAAGTGTAAAATAGAGGTATTACTAAAACAGAGTCACCATGTTGCCCAAAGTCTTGTAATTTCAGAGGATTTTGAGCTTTTTCTGGCCCTGGAAACCCTATGAAGCCATTATGCCTACAAGACCTCTTAATAATGATCAGATGTTTCATCTTGGATTTAATGAGTGAGGAGAGAGAACAGCCAGTCCTCTATTGTTCTGTAAAATCAGAAGAGAATTGGTAATCAAGAATAAAGATTAATGGACAAACCTCAATTTTTCTGTAAAGTGTAAAATTAGGAAACCAACCAAATATGAAGTCTGTAGATTTTCCTCCAATAGGTTTTTAATTCACTGAATTTTTCTGTGTTACACAAAGCAAGACTACATTATTGTTCCTAGAAATATTGAATTTTGTATTCTATGACAAATTAAAGCTAGAGATGTACAAAAGTCAATCTACGGTAACTTGGTGGGTCACTCTTAAGGGTTGTATTTAGTACAAGATTTCATCAGCATTCTGAGCCAAAGGAGAGATTTTCTTCCAAAAAAGGTTAAACTATTTTACTTTTATTTGTTTTATCAATTCTGGTCCTGAGAACATTCATGAAATAGATGAGTAAACAAACTACAGGGTCACACAGTGGAAATCATCTTAGACCTGAAAAGTGGGGCTCTTGGTCCTAATTCTGGCTCTGCTAGGAGTGTCTGATAGGAGACAGACATGGGGTAAAATTCTAAATCTCTATGTACTTTAGTTTCCTACTGCAGATGACAAGATAGAATTAGGCTTTTAGTGAGATATTTTGGCTGTTACTCTATAAGTAACACTTGGGATTTCTCTCGAAAATGTGCATTAGTACAATGGGTGAGGAGAATCAGAAGAGATGACTGGTCACTGTGGTTCCACTTGTGACTGCTGCAGTACATTGGGTGAGAAACTTTCCTTTTCAGTGACTTTGAGCAAGCATGCAGGATGGTTGATTGATTCAAGCACGTGTTTGTATTATAGCACTTCACTAGGTGCTGTCAAATACCTTGGTGAATGAAAGACATAATCCTTACCCTTTGTAGAGCTTGTGTTGTAGAGTTATCAGGTGGGCGTAAATTTCAGGAACTTAGGGTAAATTAGGTGGACCCTTACCTGCTAGCTTCAAATGCATTGGAAACATCTTCTATAAACTAATACACTGAGTACCTAGACCTTGAAACCTCCCATTAATATGATGTGGCACGTTAAGTATGGTACACATGAATAACTTCTTAAATTAAATGAATGCATTTATGCTGCTACTGTTTCTCTAAAAATGGGGATAAGAACATACTTTTATAGTTAGGAGTCTTATTGCCAGTAATAATATTACAATCTTATTTAAAATTATTATAGGTACCTTGAAAAATGGAAAAAGTAATTATATTAATGTTAAAAGCTAAGATTTTCAGGAAAAAAAGAACTACAAGAATAAAATCAAAGAAGAAACCCTTTCCAATATTATTTGCGAACATCAACAGGAAATCATGATTTTTTTTTCTCCCTCTAAAACATGTTTTGTCCTGGCATTTTTTATTAAAAAGGTTTAGAAGCAATGACTAGCCACAGGCAATGAGCAATGCTAGTACCCAAATTGTGTTTCTAAATGCTATTTCTCTTTGAAAGGAATCAGAGTTCTTAGAAAAGTGACTTATTTCAGGTCTGCAAGAGACAATGAATGAAATAAGAACAAGGAATGTTTTGGGTGGGAAGGTAAAGAAGTCATAAAAGCGAAGAGTACTTGTATCAGAAGACAAAGTGGGTAACCACTGTGTTTTTCTTGCTAAAACAGGACAATTTGAGTGTCAAAAGTAATCATAATCATAAGAAATTAAACCCACAAAAATAGTAATTAAAAGAGAAAAGCCCCACCATTTCTAGGGCACCAATTTATCCCCCCAAAAACTGATAAATAGAGGGATCAAGAATTTATATTCCTTTCTAGTGCAGATTGTGTTCCAGGATAGCATAATGATTGATAAAGGAAAATTCTTTCAAAGAATCCAACTAATATGGAGTGCTAATGTATTTGAAGTTAGCATATAAGGGTCCACCTAATGAGTTAATCCCCATTTGCAGCCTTCAAAAGATAATGGATACAGACATGGAAAAGTGTGTAAAAAACTGACAGAAGTGAATAAAAGAGTGATCAAACTGAAAACCCGCTGGTCAGTTCCTGCAAATGACATGTGCCTGAGTAGTAGATTAACTAATGCTCTGTAACACCCAGCTGAACTGAATCAGCGGGGTCCTTCGTGTGGAAGGCCTACCTGAGGGTTGTTGCCAACAACATAAAAGGAGAACTGGAGGGAAAGATCGTGTGCTGTTGGTTGTCCTGGAGAAGCTTGTCATGTTGGTCTTTGTGATATGAACTTGGCTGTTTCCATTGCTGGAGGAGCTCAAGTCCTCTCTGTCCCTGAGGATGGCTGCGGTTCTCTTTCAGGAACTCTGATCCCTACCTTGAGCATTTCTTCTGGGTTCCAGTGCAGATCTTTCAGCCTGGTTGGTTACACAGCTTCTTCATTCTTTTGCGCACATTTTCTATCTTTCACCATTGACCTCTGAGCCTTCCCAATCCAGATTCTTGATACACACTTGGGTGAGGCATTGCTTCGGGCCTTAGGCCTCCAGCTGGACTCATAGAAAACATTGATATTGCCTCTCCATCTTCAGCTGGACTCGTGCAGGACATTACCACAAGATCTAGGTTCTCAACTGGATTCCTTGTGTCTCTAGTGTGTGACCAGATCTCCTGCACTCCTCTGTATTTGACTTTTTTGGGTGAATATTGTAAAATAATCCTAGGAATTATATGTCCTGTATTAGATA
The DNA here is from genome assembly GCA_004027165.1 of Ctenomys sociabilis. Taxonomy (NCBI): domain Eukaryota; kingdom Metazoa; phylum Chordata; class Mammalia; order Rodentia; family Ctenomyidae; genus Ctenomys; species Ctenomys sociabilis. The sequence goes on from PVKA01005865.1 coordinate 52,504, forward strand.
TATTCCCCTGCAAACTCTGATTACAACAACCAGAAAGTGTGAAACACCACCAACGAAGCAGTCTCACCTACAATCCAAAACTAGGATCTAATTGAGAGTCTAGACCTCATCACCATATGAAACAAAGGTTATCAGCATAT
>PVKA01005865.1:52743-87705 GCA_004027165.1 Ctenomys sociabilis
GTTTTTTTTTTTTTTTTTTTTTTTTTTTTTTTGTCTTTTTGAGACAGGGTCTTGCTATGCAGTTCAGGCTGGCTTTAAGCTCACTTTGTAGCTCAGGCTGGTCTCGAACTTACAACAATCCTCCTGCCTCAGCCTCCCGAGTGCTGGGATTACAGGCATGTGCCACCACGCCCGGCACTCTTGCTTTCCTTTTAATTGTGTTATATCTTTCTATTTGTCATTCTTCATTTGAGTGCTTATACTAGAGAGACTATAGGACATTTGCATATGTGGGCCTGGTTTATTTCACTTATAAGTATACCTTCAAGTGGCATCTACTAAAATATGAAGGCACCAAATTTATCATTCTTTATAGCAGAGTAATACTCCGTTGTATAAAAATACCACGTCTCTTTCAACCATTCCTCATGTGACGGGCATCTTGGTTGTTTCCAAGATTAGGCTGTCACAAATTGTGCTGCTATAAACATAGGTGCACATCTATCACTATGATAAGCAGTGGCCGTGACTCACCTGCATGGCTGACACTGACAAAGGATCTACAAAGTGCAGTGCAAGGTTACAGGATAAATCCTGAGGGGACTTGATTGACCTTATTGATACAAAACTTAAATTTCTTTTTATATAGGTCTTGCTTTATCTTGGTCTTATCCATCCAGCAGAAAAGTATCAAAACAAGGTGTATAAAGTAAAGCCATATTAATATGCTGTGCCTTAAAAGGCTCTAGTCAACAACTTCTGCGGATAACCCACTAGTATTGTGGACTGCTGGACTGTGTTGGAGTGTTTTGCTGAATTCAAGCACCTATAATAAGTGAATGCCAAGAGAATATTCATCTCTGACAGGACTAAACAAAAAAGGAGATACAAAGGAAGGACCATTTTATATTTGTTTTACACAGAATAGTTAGGCTTGATATGCAGCTACTTTCACTTAATTCTATGAGAAAAAAGATTTGTACTAACAGTGTTTGGACAGGAGACCCTGTCTGCTTCTTATACTATGGATAACCACTAGGAAGATAACAATGTAAAAAGTATTAATTGTTGAAATTGTCCTATTAATCAGCTTTGAAACTATCTCATTGATATTTGTCTCTCAATAAAATAAAATTTAAAAAAATAAAGTATTATACATGTTGTTACTTTCTAAGTAATTTGATAACCAGGGACACAGCTCAGTGGTACAAGCGCATAGCCAGCAAGTGCGAGGTCCTGAGTTCAATTCCTGGTACCACTCCCCCACAAAAATCTAAATAATTTGACACACACACACACAAAACACATTATCCAGCTATACAAGTAGGTACAAATACAAAATTCAAAGTAAGTTTTATTTAGCACATATTTAAAATATAAGAAAATTCCTTTAAATATTTTCATATTGTCTCAGTTACTCTTGCCTTGTCGCTGCGATAAATATCTGGCACCCAAATTGAAAGAAGGAAAAGTTATTTAGCTCACAGTTCCTGGAGCGTTCAGTGCATACTCAGCTGATACCAAGGCAGACTGGCACAAGGCAGAGAGCACCTTTCTTGGTGGCGGCAAAGAGCAAGAGCAGGTGGAGAGGTAGCAGCAGCTCCAGCAGCTGACTTCTCTCCCCACCTTCCATTGTGATGCAAAGGACCCGCCCCAGGGCGGCTGCAGCATCCACACCCACAGTAATCAATCACAGACTGCAGAAGCTGCCCCAAGACTGCATGAGGCTTTGGGGGGACACCAAGACACAAACCATAACACACACACACACACACACACACACACACACACAGATATAGATATACATGCAGGTATGTAAATAAATGCACTGATAGAAATAAGCAAACATCCAAATATAAATGGCAAAATTGATTCAAACTTTTTATTTCTGGTACAAGGAATCAAACTCAGGACCTTGTGCTTGCCAGGCACCAAAGAGCTGTCTGCCTAGCTCTAAGTGGCAGAATTGATATAAGACAGTATGTTTGTGCATATATTAATGTGAGGAAAGACTGGTATGCAATGTAAAGATATTCTTGAAATTTATTGTAATTTACTAACACTGTAAGACAGTTTATGTAAATAAAAACAATAGGGTTAACATAAAAAAAACAAAGGTAGATGAGAGAGGAGTAAGTTAGATATTGCAGTGAAGCCAAATCCGTGATGTGCAGCATTCATTTTGTTACAGCTAGCACTCAGATGGTCAAGGATGTTACAACGCATGCAGATTACTGGTTGAATGGAAGACATAACATGTGCCAGTTAAGGACTGCCATGTCCTTTCTTCCTGTGCCACCTTCTAGGTGCCTACCCCCTCCATCGAGAAGCCTAGAAACTCTCTGAACACTTGGAACTCTCAGGAATTGTAAGGAGGTTTTGCCATAGTGTCCCATTCAAAAACTGATCTATCTCCTAAATCTCTCCGCTGGTCAGAGCACAGAAGGGGGTTAGAGGTGAATGTTCCTAGCTCCTAATCATGGCTTGGGTTATCTGGTGACCAGCCCCACCCATGAGCCCACCCAAAGTCCCAAATTCTATAGGGCAGATGCTTTAATTTCTCTGATAAGTTAAATGGTATATAAAAGGCAAGGTAAACTTACAGAAGAGACTTAGGAGATAAAGCTATCAAATAGATCTTGTGGACTATGTTTGCTATGGTTTGTGTCTAGTTGTCTCCCCGAAGCCTCATGCAGTCATGAGGTGGACTTCTAGACTTTGTGCTTAATTCATGATCCAGTGCAGTAGTTATAGCTGTGAGTGTTGCTGGGATTATGGGTGTGAATACTAAACCCTGGCCTGGGGCAGATAGCCTGAGTGCAACATAAAGAAGACAGACTTGCTCTCTACTGCCCTCGTTGCTGTTCTCTTCCCTTTTGCTCTTGTTGTTTTGCTGTTTGTCACCACTCTGAATGGCCACTCTGTGCCGTGTCCCACTCTGCCTCGGAGCCAGCTGAGTATGGACTGAAACCTCCACTGTGAGCTAAATAAACCTTTCCTTCCTTAATTCTGGGTGTCAGGTATTTGTCTCAGCAATGAGCGAAGAATAACTGAGACAATGTTTTAATCCTGATTTAGACAAAACTTTATGAAAATCTCTTTGAAACTATCATGAAAGTTAAATATTAGGTGGTATTATTTCTATTAACTTTTTAGGACTAAAAATAACATTTTAATTATGTAAAATAGTCCTCGGCATTTAAAAATGCATACTATAATACTTATACCCCAGCTTCATTCCCTATTAATTCCCAGGTCATATGAGGTTAAGTAGAACATGACTGACAGAATCGTGATCAAGTTTAGAGAAAGACTTGAAAGTGTGTCCTTCATAGGCATTTCTCTTTCTCTTTCCTCATTAGGTATGCTGTCTGCTTTGCTACATTCCCATTATCTTGATTCATCAATTCTTAAAAAGCTAACAAAGACCTAATTCCACATGTTCCTTGTCCTCACAGGGGATATAACATGAGGATCTGTAAACAACTATTTCCACTGCTTTTATATAAACTAAAGCCCTAGGTTTAATTTCTTAATAATTTCAAGTTGCTCATCTTAATTTAGTTTTCTTCTTGAGAGATATTTTCAATTTGCTTTGGATTTGTCATTGAATTTCATGAAGTTCTGCGTCAGAAAGGACTTCTGCAATTCTTCTTGAGATTTAGCTTCAATCTTTGAATTTATGCTCTGAAATTGACCAATGATTATTTTATTTAACTCATTTCATCATTGCAGACCCAGGGGAAATTGCGCTACATGGCAGAAGCTGCTCTTCGTGCACAGAAAGCTTTGTGTTTGTGATGTGTCTCTTAGACATTGCTGGTATGGTGAGACGGTCTAGAATTCTGTGCACCATGCTCATCGCATGCCACACAGCCTGGAAGCTCACGGGGGAGAGCAGGCCCCTCTGTGTTCACAGCTTAGATGAGCATCCGCTAGAGCTGAGTCATGGGTCCTACTTCCCTTTCCAGTCTCTTGTGAAGGAAGCCGTCCTGGTGCGGGAGCTGTGTGCCCTCCTGCTGAACACCATATCTGCTGGGTCCTGCACCATGTTTCACATACACCATCTCATTTATGGCCATTAGTAATAATAAAGGCGGCTATAGTCATCACAGAGATCATTTTTGGGGCATCTGCCATGTTCCACCTGGTGTATTTTCCACTTAGACAAAAGCTGGGAGGTTATTGCTGCTCTTTTTAGGTGAAGTTAAGTAACCTTCTCAGCATTACTCAGTTATTAAGTAGTGAACTCTCGTTCCCAGAATTCTTTTTGTAATGAACAGTTTGCATGGCTTGCATAATTTTTGCCATTCTGCTCACTAATTGTACAATTTACCTAATATTTTAAAAACTGGCACATTTTTCTACAGTCACCGAAAAGAGAAGCTACTACTGTCAAAAGTAGAAGAATGACATCATTTGAGTAAATAGAAGGAAACAACATAAATAAATACAATGATGTGGTCTCTGCAGCCTGAGGCTGGCTCCACACTGACGAAGCAGACGGATTTCCCAGCAATTCACTACTGGGTCACCCTGAAGGCTGGTGTGGGTGCCAGCCCAGGCAGGACTTTAGTTAGCGTCCTCCAGTGTGGCTGCACCTAGATCAAGCTAGGATCTCAAATCTCTGCTGTTAAACAGAAGTAGAATAAACCCCAATCATACTTGGGGAAATATATTAACTTTAGGCATGAAGATTAGAAGAAAAAAGCTTAGTCAAATAGATCAGAAAGCAGGTATATAAGTAGGAATTTAATCAATGAAAGCTAATTGTATACCTTGATAGTACATTTTTGTCCATATTTAGTTCCCTAGTATATATATATATATGCAGATATTATGTACATATGTATGTATATTCTTGCATACATCTTTATACATGTATACCATATTGTTCTGTCTATCTTGGGTCTTGGGAAGATTTATGCCATGCATATTCCTACTGAAGATTGTACATACTTAAAAACAGTTCTGTAACATACTTGCATACAGGCTATAGCTTTGCTATATGCACAAGAAGCCAATTCATAAGCAATATAAATGTAATGTCCATCACAGTCATGATCTGGTTGGACAATATATAGTTATTAAGCAACATAAAAATTCTTCTCGACAGTTCTGAATCAGTGTATATGTGTGGACAGAGTGGTTAAAAATGTGTAAAGTCTGTTTAAGAGGGAAAACCATTCTCTAATTTTTTTAAAAAAGTCAAGAAGATATCATTATAAGAAGTTTGGGTTAAGAGTAAGAAGCTTTAGGCTGGGTCCAAAATTTTTGGATACTACAATAGTTCAAAGCCTTCTGTTTGGGCTGGCCAAATAGCTCAGAGAATTAAAGCACCTACAAACAGGTGCAGAGGCAGGGGTTTGAATCCCCTGGGCCTGCCATGCTGGTCTCTTCCCCAGGGTAAGCTGACATAATAATTGAGACTGGGCATGGTGGCACATGCCTGTAATCCCAGCTCTTGGGAGGCTATAAACAGGCGGATTACTACAAGTCTGATCTAGTAGTGAGACCCTGAACACTCTGTAGGCCTTTCCCTAAAATACAAAAAAAAAAAAAAAAAAAAAAAAAAAAAAAAAAAAAAAAAAAAAAACCAAATAAATAAATACAAACTTTAAAAAAGCCTTTTGTTTTGTGAGAAAGATTTTCTCTTCAGAAGACAACATGATTTGTTAGAAAGAAAAGTGACCTGGGAGTCTGTGAGACTCAAGTGGAAGCCTTCAGTTTCTGACAGTTGTCTGATCTCTTGTGTGCATTTGTTTGGTCAGAAAGTAAGTTGATACAACTTTATCAGATCGTTTTTTGGGGGGAAGGATCTCACTGTGTCATGCAAGCTGGCCTTGAATTTGTGTGTGTAGCCCAGGCTGGCCTCAAATGCACAGGGAGCCTCTTGCCTCAGCCTCCTAAGTGCTAGGTATAACAGGCATGCACCACCAAGCCCAGCATATCAAGAGAATTTTTATAAGGCTGGGGGACAAAAGCCTGTAAGTTATTAAGTCTACTGATCAGTCCATCATATCATTCGTTTATTTGTTCATTAGCCAAACACTGAGTGCCAGGTACTGGAGACAGCAGTAAATAGGGCGGATATGGTTCTGCAGCAAATAAGCCAGATTAAGATGATTATATTATGTGTCATAAAAGCAATTGGAAAATGAATCAAATGAGGTGGATGTTTAGTGGTGGGCAGGGTTGTTAGCAAAGCTTTCCTGTGGAAAGTGGCATTTAATGTGAAACCTGATGGTTGAAATTGGTGGTGGCAGGAGGTGGGGGAGGAAGCGGGGAAGCAGTGCGTGGTGGTCTGGGTAGAAACGATGATGAACTGGGGCGGGCTGCTGGGGTGCACAGGTATCTGAAACTTGCAGTAAATACTAAAAGCTCTCCTCCTAAAACAGCCTCACAGAGCACATTATGTAATCGAACAGTTTCCATTGTTAAATGAAAATGAAAACAAAAGGTGATTTATATGATCTGAAGAGAAATCTATAAGCAAGTAAAGGAAAAGTGTAAAGAATTTGTCGAAGAAATCAAGAAGTCAGCCACCCAGCACAAACTAGTATCTCTGACAAAGGAGAAACAGTGGTGAGATGCAGCAGTACCTGGTGATGGACCAAATGAAGCTGAGAGAAGAAGCCTGGCATGGAGATTCCGGGCATGAAAGCACCGGACACGATCCTGTCCCGGGGTTCCGGGACGTGGAAAGCTTTGTTAACAGCTGCCTCGGCACCTGGCTGTTGTGCCACAAGCTTCCCTCATGCAGGGGGCAGAGGGAGGGAAAATGTGCTCTCCGCACCATGCTGCCTACCCTCGCCAGCGGCCCAGGACCCTTCACAGTGGCCTTGTCCCATCCACAGTTTAGCTCAGCATCTATTCATGCCCTCACTTAAGTTGTGCCTCCCAGTGCCCCAAGTTAATAGCTGAGCTCTCTGTCCTCTAATACAGCTGACATTAATCAATTGATAATCATCATTGGGGGAAGTTACTCACTCTGATATGAATTCACCTACTAGGAATATTGTATGTGCTAAGCTACCGTATTTGCAAACTCCCCATAAGAAAATATAAGTAATGTATTTATCATAAGAAAACAGATGTGGATGTTCTAAACATCTTCACCTCTCAGCCTCACCCACCAGCAACTGAACAGAAGTTATTTGGCATGGCAAAAAAAAAAAAAAAAAAAAAAAAAAGGAAAATGAAGAAAACAGAAACACTTCTTTCTATAAAACATAGAATCTCAAAGCCTCTTAGCTTCCTTCTTTATGAATTATTTTTCTTCCAAGTGAGGCTCTGGGATCAGATACGTTTCTATGAAAAATGGGTCTGCTTTGAATTTGGTGATTATTTTCATTTAGCATTGCTTGTCAAGATTCTTTGTAAGAAAACATTTCAGAGATGCAGTAATATATTTTTTAAAGAATGATTTTTTTATGGAATAGTTATCAAGCTGTCTCACAGAAAAGTTTAATTAAAGAAATTAATTGTTGTACTGTAGTCTTTCTACCAGGAGTAAAGACTTAGAGATGGAGCCATGAAAACTTTAAGTAAGTGAATGAGACAGGACCTGTTCTGTAAAGGAAAATAACTTATCTCAGACCCTTTTCTTCAGCTTCTTTCTAGTGCTTATAAAAACCATCAACATTTTCAACATTAACTTTTTTTTTTTTTTTTTTTTTTGCAGAACCGGGAATTGAACTCAGGCCCTTGCACTTGCCAGGGAAGTGCTTATTCCACTGAGCCATCTCTCCGGCCCCGATTGACTGATTTTTGATGTACAAAGTCTAAAAATAACAGAGATAAATTTTTATAATGAAAATACCAATAAAACTATACCTTTACTTCAGTCATTTCACCGAAGGCAATCCGCACAGTACAATGACATGCTCCATCCAAGACTATTGCTTACACCGACAGCACATACATGTATATTTTGCTTTCTTGGCCTTTTTGCTCCTGTCAACTACACACGGTACAATGTACTAAGAAAGTAAGAACCTCCTGACTGAATACCAGGATCAGCAAGATGCTCAGGTTCTTCCTAATGCAGGCCCCATTGGCGAAAGCAATGAGGAGTGAAACCCTCATTCTTTTCCTGAGATAGCCAAGTGATGAAGGTGTCTACTCTATGCAGGTGACACTGTCAGTTGCCAGCTTCTTTCATTCTTCTGCTTTTGGGGTTTCAGCCTGTGGGCTACTTTTCCTTTCAAGTTATCTCTCTTGCCTTGGAGCCTTGATTTCTAAGACTCTGCTAGATTCTCCTTCCTCAATAGCTATGTGGTTGGTGATGAGGGCAAAGTCTTTGTATGTAGAATAAGGTTAGTATTGTTTGCTTTTTAATAATCCTGATAGCCTTGCCATGGACTCAGAAGCAGTGCTGCAGAGTGACCACTCACAGGGCCTGATAGGATCTTTCCAGCCTGCTCCCCTCCTTGGGGAGCGCTAAGTAGAACGGCATTTGCTCATACCTCAGCATTGAATTATTCATTTCTGCAGATGATTGTAACACCTGCAATGCAAGTGGAGTAACAAGGACTGAAGAAATGTCCCTGGAACAAGACATGAGTCTTCCGTGCTGATCGGTAGGTGACCATGGGAGCACATCTTCCCTTCTGTACCGTGGCCTTGAGCCTGCAACCAATATACTGGTGTGTCCATTTATCAATTTAATTTGGTATCAGGAATCAAACTTAGAACCTTGTGCTTGCCAGGTAGGTGCTGTGCCACTGAACTTGTAACCCTGGCCCTAGGAGTGTGTCCTCTCTGTCATCGAGAGGGCAGAGAGAGTGGCTCATCCCCTGTGCACACTCAGGGCTCTGAAAACTTCCCAGCATGCTCTTGGCTTCAATATGTGTCTATTGATTAAGAGAATATAACAGTGCAAACCACTTTCCCTGGTTTTCTGATCTTTAGATGTCAAAAAGGTTAAAAATAATCACAAGAATAGTTTCATAGCGCTAAAAAATAGTTCACATATTTTAAAGTTGCTCAATATATAATCAGAAAATTCTGGTTTTCCTTCTAATGCTTTTTTCTATTTTGTATTTTCTTTAGATAATTAAAAGATGATATGTTTTTAGATTCAAGGTGGCTAAGTTTAAAAATAATTTTAAATAGTCTTCATTGTATGCTAAAACATCTTGTATCTGGGTAAAGTTTTTTCAGAGAAGTAATTTTGTTGATAAAGTAGTTTTCTCCTTTCTCACTTTACATGGTTTAGTGAAATTGCCATAGGGAGCAAAGAACAACTTTTAAAAATTACTTTAAAGAGAAAAGAACAGTATCTATTTCAAAAGCTTATTTTCAGTAAATATAGAGGCAATCAGTTAACCTACTAAATAAAGTTACACAGTGCTCTTGTTAGGATTTTCACATTTTCTTTAACGCAAGCTACAGAACTGTCCCAACAGGAGGCTGTGCTCTCTGCTGAGGGAGGCTTAGGAAATTGTGGGTAAGCTTCCGGGAGGTCCTCAGAGCTCCTCCAGCAGAGGCGATGGAGACTGGCTGGAGGCTGAACCATGACAGCAGAGCACAAATGCAATGGTGATTTCCTCCCAAGTCAGACAAGGGCCCCAGAAGATCATAGGACAAGCGGTGAGAAACACATCATAAAAATCCTTCACCTTTACCTTTTTTGTGATTTACCTTTCCACGCAGTAATAAGCCTTAGTCAATTTCCTAGAAAGTTTATTTTTCCCCCTTTGCTGTTTGTTTTTGAACTGGTTGCTTCCATATAAGCCCCATCAGGTGAACTCCAGTTCATTCTTAAAACCCAAGTCAAATATCTCCTCTTCGACAGAGCCATTTTTAATCTCACTGCCAGGCAGAATAAATCCCACACTTTACTACATGTTGAATAACAATTGATGAAATTTCCACTTTCCCCTGTGCAATTGGGATCAGTAAACTGTGGTCCTTGGGTCCAGTCTGGTTTGTTGCCTGATTTGTATGTTTTGTGCATTAAGAATGATTCTTACACTTTAGGTGGACAGAATGAATAGAAGGAAGAAGCAGATGTCATAATATGTTAAAATGATATGAGAATCGATCATGGATCACTTGTGGTTCTTTCCTATTACAGGGACAGAGGTGAACTGTGACAGACTGCATATGGCTCACAAAGCATAAGCTATTTACTATCTAGCTCCTTTTCATAGAAAAAACTGCTAACATCGGCTTTGTGGGCAGGGACCATCGCACCATGATCTGATATTTATCATTAGCATACATGGAACATTATGTTAAACAATTCATATGCGTTGTCTTGTAGTTCTCAGTAATTATGAGGTAGCTACTCCTTTTATTTCTATTATCAGATGAGGAAATGGAGGCTCAGAGATGTTGAACATATCTAAAGTTATGTAAGTCACAGTTCACAGATTAAGCTTCAAGTCTAGGCGTAGCTGCCTCGAGCTGCGGCTCACGGTTTGCACATCACGTCATCGCGCTCATTATCACCCAGGCCTCAAAGGCGGAGCCTGGCAATGTCTGAAGAAGGCTTGGCTGCCTTCTCTTCCCCATTGCCCACAGCTGCATTCTTTTGCGGGGAAGAGATTTGGTTTTTCTTTCACCTTACACAAGGCTTGTATTAGTTTTGGTAGGCAGAGTGAGGGTTGGGGCCAGTAGAAGGATCAATTAACCACTAGTGGTATAAGGTAGATATATCCCAGGAGCCAGGCTCTATGGTAGAGCTGAAACAGAGCCTTGAAGGAGCTTGCTAACCAGAAACAAACCCTTGAGTATTGTAATAAAAGAGGGAGAAAGCTCTCTCTGGACCCAAAGCGTCAGATTCCTGTGGGTAAGCAGAGGATCCAAGGTTTCAGTCCATTCACCCAGTGGCTTGATGTCCGGAACTCTTAGCTGCTGCTATATGGGAGCTTTTACTTATTTATGGCCTTATTTCATTTTAATCATCTTATTAAAGCTAATCATTTTATTCTAAGTGGCATATATTGAAGCCAGGGGTGGCAATGCCTGCCCACAACCCTAGTGCTATGGGAGGCTGAGGCAGGAGTATCAATTTGAGCCAACCAAGACAACTCAGTGACTTAGTGGGACACTGTTTTAGAAAAAAAAAAAAAAAAGAAAGAAAGCAAAGGAAAGAAACAGAAACAAAAACAAAACCAGCCAGGGTACAGCTCAGTACAAAAGCTCTGGGTTTAATCCTCAATACTGAAACAGTGAATTCCCCAGCACCAAAAACCTACATCTATATTCTATTATAGAATTTGATACATTTTAACATCTGAGCACACCCAGGAAACCACGACCACCATCAAGTCCGCAGGCATACTCCTCGCCTCCAAAAGTTTCTTCCTGTTTCCACCCACAACATTTTTGTGGTAAGAACCTTTGAGATCCACCCTCTCTCAAAGCCTTCAGGACATGTGCAATACCGCTAAGTAAGGGCATGATGCCCTGTGGTACATCTCTGGAGCTCATTCACCTGTGTACTCATCCGAAATTGTACAGTCATTGTCCAGGGTGCACTGCTTTATGTTTTCAGTTTTGCTCCTCTCAGGGAAGATCTGGTGAGTCCAGATGGTGCAGTGGCTGCTGCTCTAACACCAGTTTCCTCATTTCTCTACTCCTTTCTTCTGTTATGTTCGGGAAGGGGAGGCCAAGGGACACTTCCTGGTTCCTCATGGCTTCTTCGGTTTTTTCTTATTAATTTGATTGAGAAAGACATAGCAATGAGACAGTTTCAAAACAGGTTAGCAGGACATTTACAATAATTAATACATTGCATATTATCTTCGTAGTAGTTATTCACAGTACAAGATGCAGACAGGATATCCTGTCCAAACACCATAGGTACAAATTTTTCTTCTCATGGAATTAAGGGAAAATAACTATCTATCTATCCTAACTATTTCGTATACACAGATACAAAAATGGTCCTTCATTTATATCCCCTTTTTTGTTTAGTTTTGTCAGAGATGGGTATTCCACTGACATTCAAATACTGTAGGGCGAGGGCGGAAAGATGTCAGTGGAATAAACGCTTCCCTGGCAAGCGCAATGGCCTGAGTTCAATCCCCGGTTCTGCCAAAAAAAAAAAAAAGATTAAAAAAAAACTCAAATATTGTAGGGGCATGAATTCAGCAAAATAATCCAATATAGTCCAGTAGTCCATACAAGTAAGTAGTGGGTTATCCATAAGGCTGTCAGCGTCAGAAGTTGTTGACTTGAGCCTTCTACAGCTCAATGTATTAATATGGCTTCACTTTTTGTACCTCAGTTTTATACTTTTCTGTTGGATGGTTAAGACCAAGCTAAAGCAAGACCTGTATAACAAGAAATGCAACTTCTGTATCTGACAAGGTCAGTCTCATGGCTTCTTTAGTATTTACTGCAACACTGTAAGTGTGGAGATCCATTTAAAAACAAAATCGAGGATCGAGGTGGTGGGGGAGTGGTGCTGGTGAGTACATCCACTATTTAGCTGTGGAAACTTAAAACACTCACTGTAGGGTTTCTGTGAATATTAAAAGATAAATCTCTTAACACAGTCTTCCGTTTACATCGCAAGTTCTAAAATATGAACCACAGTGGCCATGCCTATAGCCAATACTCCTCCCACTGTTCCAGTGCCTTCATGACCCTCTGCGCCCAGGGCTCCAACCTCAGAGAGACTGGAAGTCAGGAGCGTGGGAGAAGAAAGCCCTCTGGAGCAGTGGATTCATTAGTGATGTTTTGCAGCATGTTATTTACTGAATTGCATTTCTAGGTGAAACATTATCTAGAGGCCCCTATCTGAAATCCCTTTGACCTATATTTTATTGGAATCTTGTCAGAAATCGCGTCTTTGCTCTTGAAGGCCAGGAGCCCACGTTGGCACCTCTAATGCCTGTCTGCCGCTCTCACATTCATAGGTGACACCCATCTCTTCATCCTACTCTCGAGTTTTGCTTGGATTATTTACTTATTTACTAGGACTTGAACTCGAGACCTCATCCATGCAAGGCAGACACTCCACCACTGAGTCAAGTCTCCAGGACTCTTAGTTCTTTTATTTAACCAATTTATTTTGAGACAGGGTCTTGTTAAGTTGGCCAGGCAGGCTTGGATGTTGTGATCCAGCCTCAGCCTCTGGAGTAGCTGGAATAACAAGTACAGGTCCCAGGTTTCATCTTCTCATTTCTGTTCCTAAACACAAGAGCCTCGCCATGGGCTCTGCAAAACCACAGTGTAGCCTAACGTTACACCTTATTGTTAAAAGTGTGTGTGGTCTGTGACTTGGCAGCACTAGCAACTTCTGGGAGCATGTTAGAAACACAGGGTCTCTAGCCTCATGCACACTCAAGGACTCAGAATTCATTTCATGATTTCTAGATGATTTATATGTACAATAAAGTTTGCAAAGGGCTGTTGCAAAACACAACTCACTTAAGAAAGCAAATTTGTCCTCAAGGAACTTGGGGCCCATGATAGAACCAAGGCAGAAGGAAGGTGATTTCTCCCAGGAGACCAGTTAAGAGCTAAGCCCATGACACATGTGCCACTCTTGGTACTGAGGGAACCCCAGGCAGTCCTAGGTTTGCATCTGAGATCTCATAATGCTCACTGTATAAGTGCTCCAAGTGCCTCCTCCTTCTAAAGATCCCAGCAGTGGCAGAACATTTAGCTTGCAGTGCTGGCCTTTTTATAGATCACTTTTTAGATTGGCGCTAACACACATTTTCTCCTGCTGCAATAAACACACAGAAATAAATAGGATTTGCTTCTCACAGCGTCTCTGAATTCACACCAAACAGAGAACACATTCACAACAACACATTGGTTCCAAAGACAATAGTAGCAAGCTTCCTTATGTTCTTTGAAACTTCACTAATGGACAAAATGCTTTTACACGGTTCAGAGGGCTCATATTTAGGGCCAGTCAGGAGAGACTCTTAGTATTACAAGATTTGTACACTGAGGAAAGGGAGTCCAGGAAGTTATTTGTCAAAGTATACAATGGTAATAAGATGCTGAGTCTTACCACCTGGTCTGAACTTTGGTTCATAACAAACACAGTAACCACCACCCACAGGTATTAGGCACGAGGTCCTGGACTCTTCCCACAAGCTTGGGAAACAGGTGCTTTACATGGGAGCAGTGCTGCCACCCCCTGTGATCACTCTGCCAGGCAGTGGTGCAGTCGGGACCTAGACCATCAAGCTCCAAGGCTAAGGCTCTTAGCTGCTATGAAATCTCTTCCAACCACATAATATCAAGCAATGAGGGTAGGCTCATCCATTTGTGCTTTAGAAGTGTGAAGAAAAATGATCTAAGATGGTAGAACATATCACCTTTAGACAAGAAAATAACTCATCAAGAATATAAAGTGCCTGTTCAACTTCTCATTCTGTCCCCTCAGCGAGTGGTAAGAAAAGCTCTACGTTTGAATTTTAGATCTCACCTTGAGAAAGAAGGAATACCCTAGCGAGGGCTAAGCAAAGGCAGAGATTTATCTAGTGTGATGTTAACGTACATTGGCAATGAGGACCACAGACAATCATGATTATTAACAGCTTAATTGTAATACACTTTTTCTTGAGTGTTTACCATGTGCCAGGTACCATGATAAGCCTTTTATGCATAGCATTGTTGTAAGCACACTATGAGGCAGAAATTAATACTCATGCTTTGCGGCCGAGAAAAATGAGTACCAGAAAGACTGAGAATCCAGTGCAGAGCTGCAAGCCACACAGGTTCTTGGGCACTCTGTGATAGATGTATGGAGGCCAGGCAGTGCCACTCCTCACCACCTCTTGGAAGAGCTTTATTCTTAGAGCAGATGAAGGAAGGAAGGCCTATAACTTCTAGATAAATAAAGTCATGAGGCTCTCCAGCTGAAATGATCCAGACCTGTGCTTCTCAAATGTGTACACAGGTGCAAGAATCTGCATCTCTGACCAGTTCCCAAGCAGCCCTACCTATCAGTAGGCCTAGAGAAGGTGAAGATCCAGGGCCTCTTCCTCCAGAAGCAGGGGAATGTGCTATCAAATAAGATATTAAAATTTTTTAAAAACTTTCTTTTATTCTCATGATCTCTCTCAACTAGTCACAGTGTCTCTGATTTGCTATTTAATTTTCTAGGCACAAAAAATAAAATAAAATAAATTATTATTAAGAATTTAACCACTTATCTATAGATCATGCAACATCAATTTGAAAGAGCTTTTGGCACTGAAGTGATACAACTCTTGGGTTGTAGAGTGTACATCTATTCCTCAGTAGCAGGATTGCCAGTCAAAGCAGGCCACACTTTCGTCCCACAAGAAGACACTGAAGCTGGGAAATGCTTGTCATTGGTGTCATATCACATCAGTCACGTGCTTGCAGTGTTGCTGGTGTAAACAAAATATATCTCCTATAAACCATCTAGTTGCTCTGTAAAATTATAGTACATTAGGGGCAACACTTGATGATTAATGATTTACTTATTATAATTTGTTTTTATCAGCCTATACTCCTAAGCATTAAAGGAAAACCAGCTCACTGTAAAATACTATGCCTTGCTACACTGGCATAAGCCTCATGTACCTCTTGTTTATCGTGTCTCTCGGTTGCCTCTAGAGGTCACCTCTAGTGACTGACCTGTCCCATGTAGGTTTATGGAAGAATGTTTTATGCTGTTTGCATAAATACAAGGCACCTGGCAATACATTTCTGAGAACTTACATCTTTTTAAAAAATGCATGACTGCTTATGTGCTTCTTTCTTATCAGAAGACTGGAATTGTTGAACAAAACTGAGTCAGTTATTTTTGTTTCACTTCTTGCTATACAAACATTTTACCAAATTTCTCAACCACTGACTTACTGAGGAGTACGGAAATATTGAAAAGAAAACCACAGCTTGCCCTGTATTTCCCCATCTCCTCTGAGTGGGGCAGTTGGCTAATGCACAAGTGAGAAAGGCTGCTATGGTCTCCTTCGATGGTTTGTGTTTTCTCAGATGCCACTGCTATCTTTCTGCCTTGAATGAAAGCTTTGGTCCAAATAGGAAGTGTGGCCTCTCTGGTTGTCAGCACCCTCTCCAGTTCTGAATCTGCTCATTCATAGAAGTAACATGCTTACCTTACACCTGCTTTGAATCTCACTTCATGTGTTTGAGACCAAGGGCACCCTGCTCATGATAGGCCAGGAATGGTACTTGGAATAGGGTGGCAAGAACTGCAGGTATGTCTGGCTCATGCCCTTCTCCTGATGCTCACAAGGTCCATCCATGCCCCAGGTCCCACTGAATATTACTTACAAAGACAAAATTATGAAGAATTCAAAATGACAATAGAATTAAAGAAAGTTGGAGACCCTTCTGTGTGTGTAGACCTACATCCAGGTAGTGGTGACAGTGTTGGCCAGAAGACCACACTTTAAAAGTTGTAATTCAGATAATTTCCATAATTTTCTAGATTACTTTGAATGTATAGACTGAAGAATAAGCAAGTTTTTGCTTCTTCCAACAACAAAGGCTTTCAAAGGTTTTCCAAAAGAATCAGATTGCTTCTCAAACAAATGACTCCTACAAAATAACATTTTAATGACTTAAAGGGCAAGAAAATAAGGAGCATCCAAATTGAATTTGTTCAAAAATACATATGGTTTTCCAAAAGTAATGGTTTGAGGCAAATTTGAATCACATTTTACTGAACCCAAACGTTAGGGAAAATGCTACAAGATATGTAGTTGGACTCAAGATGCTCGAAGCATTCCATGCTTCTAGAATTTCATTTTGGCAAGTTAGCTCCTGACCTGAGCTTACTCCACAAAAGACTATAGGATTTCAATAGCACAGATGATAGGCTATTTCCAGAGTTAAGATTATTGTTTCTTATTAATTTTCACTCAATTTTTAGGTTAATATAATTAGTTCAAGCTATTTCTGTCCTAGCAAGGGAGAATATTCGTCTTCCTCATGCCACGTTTATTTTTTCTTCATTGGCATGATCCAAGGATGATGCTTACAAATTCTGAAGCAAATTTCCTTAGGCTTATCCTTTCACTTTGACATAAGATTTGATTTTTTTTGGTAACTCCCGTGCTGTGTGAACATTTGTTAAAGATATAGAGAGGCAGTTTTGACTTGAGGTTCGAGTTCTTCTCTCTAGAAGAACCAACAACTGGTCCATATCCTTCTACTCATGTGGTGGCTGTCCAGGTCCATACACAGCTTTCATCTCCTGTCATGTTGTCCAACTAAAGACCATGGCAATCACACTGGGGTGGTGACTTGTCTTCAGCTTACAAGTGCAAAGCATTAACAAGTTTATGCTTGACCAAATTTGTTTCCTCTTTTCTGGCAGCATATTTTTCCCTCCTCTGCTTCTATAATTCTGGTTTTTGTTTGATTTTGCTAATGCACTGCTTTAATCTGTTTTCCTACACAGATTCTTTCAACTCTTAGGGCCCCAGGAGAAGCAAAGAGTGTTTTTTTTCATTCTATGATCTTGAGGAAAACATGGCTTACATTATGCTTGAGCTTTTATACTTGAGCATTTGGAATTGACCTAAATCAAGAGGCCCTGGCAACTTTGCCATTAAATTTGTGTGATTTTGGGTTAAGTTGTGACATTTCCAAGCTTTAGTTTTATTAGGAACAGCACAGACTGCCATCACTCACCTTAGCACAAAAGATGTCACCCACCAGCAGGTATACATGCTACAGGGAAGATTCTAGACTCCGCCCCCAGAGCTGGATTCACTTTGTACCCTGGAGGTTCTCCTTGTTCAACCGGACAGCCAAACTCTGTGTAGCAAGGCCGAGGGCTGGGAGCAGAAGGGAGTATGCATTACAGCTTTGCACTTCAGAGCTGGCACGTGACCATATAAGTTCTCTTTTTTTGCCAGATGATCTTGTGTCCTTATTGTGCACCTAAAAGGCTGAAACAGTCTAGATCCCTAAGTCCTTGCTTGGGATGCAGACAGCATAGAGATTCATCATGCCCATGGTGGACTTTGAGTAACGTATAAATTTTCAAGGCTAAGCAGTCAGTGTTTGGAAGGATGGAGTGTCTCCACAGCATAAAGTAGTTTACCAAAAACACAGAATATGAACCTGGAAGAAAAGTGCTGCTATGATAGAACCCTAAGGTACAAGGCTTAGCAGTCATATGATAGTCAGTGAGGAGACTGATCATGAGGACTAGAAATGTCAAGATTATGTTGTTCAGTAGCAAAGTGGAATTTGTTAGAGATTTTGCTTCTGATAACTTGAGAGAGAGATGGCCTGAGTATTGCAGCGGCAGGTCTAAGAGATATGACATTTTTAGTGTATTTTTATCACTGTAGGCTGTAGTCAGCAAAGTAAGTAATAATAAGATACTCTCTAGAAAGAACTCTGGCAGGAGTGCAAGGCCATGAAAGACTGGAAGACTCACTGTAGCCGGACAAAAGCTGCAAGAAATGTGATATAAAATGGCTGTGAATTACAAATGTCCAGAAACACAGATGACTTCAGGCACAGACCAAATGTAGCATGTGGCCGTTAAGTTGAAAGCGATCAAGAAAGGAATAAAAATTAGTTTCGAAATCTACATTTCGAACAAGACTGTGGATGTGGTTTCTGGCAGATGGGCCTGAATACAAGCAGATTTATGGAAGGTCTACTGAAGTTTTGAGAAACGTGTAATTGACTAAAAGTCACGAGACTTAAAATGACCCTTGGCTCCCAAATGCCCTGGATCAGAAAGTCATTGAGGAAAGCCAACACCATAGTAATCACTTCAGAAGTAGCAAGAGACTAGTGGACGATCTAGAATTTTGCAGAATGTAGAGGCACATATGTGAGGGTCATCCAACACCAGCTGTTACTGAGAACGAAGCTCAACTGTGAAGGGAAAACAACAGAGCCTTCATTACAGGGTATCGTGAGGCTGTTAGGTGACAATGTACATGAAACACAGGGTCTCACAGGTGACAAATGATTAATTAACTATGAATTATAAAGGCATCTGATTCTATTGTGCACAATCTATTCCTGCTTTCTAACATTTTTCTGGCATGCCTTAAGTATTGGCAAGTAACATGATCTCAATCACTGGTGGAGCTTAAGTTGATGCTAGTTTGGTACTTATAGCTTATATACAGGTTAGACGAGTCTTTTGGTATTTAGACAAAAAAGAAAAAGAAAAACTACAAAGAAGTCTCTACCCAATAGAATAATGAGAAATCAGCTTGAAAAGTATCCAGGTATCTTGGGGTCCTGGAGATCTGATGTGGACACAAAAGGGCTGCATCTTGGGCTTACCCAGTGATTGCACGTTTCTCCACTCTGTGCATTTAGTGAGTGTCTAAATTTGTGGCATTTTAGTGATGAGGGTCAGAAGTGCTATTGAGCTTTCCACCTGCCTCGACAAGGCATGTGTTCTGTTGATGCTGTCAACTGTATGATATTGTACTCACTTTTTCATGATTATTTTACTTGTTAGAAAAAACTTAAATGTTTTGATCTTAAATGTGTCTTCCTAGAACTTTTACATATCAGCCTAGACCTAAGTCCCTGCGTGTGTCTTCCAGAAATGAGAATCTGTCCTTCATTAGTCATGAAACATCTACATGGAAGGAGGTCACTACCTAGAAGCCTGGAGTAGTCCCCACCCGAGTCAAATTCAGAGATATCTTCTGAATATTGAAATAATGTAGCAGCAGCCAGGACAGAATTTATTATCATCACTCATGCCTTTTGCTAGCTCTTCTTGGATACTAAAAGAAGTTTTATGCATCGAAGAACTCTACTAAAGATTCCCTTCTTCTCTGCTGTCTTCTTCCTTTGCCCACTACAGCTGCACTGGCAGCTCTTCTTCCAAAAAGAAGATAGGAATCAAAGGCTGATAGATAATGAACTCTTCCTGGGGGTGCAGAGGTACGCAAACTGTTAGGGTTTGTGTCTAGTGGCCCCCTCAAAGCCTCACACAGTTATGTGGAGGACTTTTAGACTTTGTGATTAATTCATTATCCAGTGCTGGGATTATAGGTGCAAATATTGTCCGGATTATGGGGGTCAGTGCTGCTGGGATTATGGGTGTGAGTATTATGTGCAGCCTGAGGCAAATAGGCTGAATGCAATGTAAGAGAGACAGAAAGATAGAGTTTCTCTGTGTGGTCATGGTTGCCCCTACTCCTCCCTTTTTGCTCTTGTTGTTTTGCTGTTTTCTGCTACCATGAACTGCTGTCCTATGCCACATACACTCTACCTTGGAGCCAGTGGAGTATGCACTGAAACCTCCACTAACTGTGAGCTAAATAAACCTTTCCTTCCTTAATTCTGGTGTTGGGTATTTTGTACCAATAATGAGAGAAAAGTAACTGAGGCACAAACTAACAAGAAAAGTAAATCCTTACTCTAAATGGTGCTCACAATACAAAATAAAATTATAATCCTATTTATTCAAAATTAGAACTTCCTGAAAAAGCAAGAAAAACTAAAATTTTTCATTCAACCTTAGGCCAAACATTTTTCATCTATTTTTTTTTTCTACATTCGGAATATGAAAGCATTGAGTATTGGGGAGGACAAATAGTTCTTTGAAGCTTATTAGAGGAAGAAAGAGAAACTGAGTGGATGGGACAAGAATTGTTTTAGCTAGGTGGTACGAGTGGGGCAGCTCCTGCTTTTACCTCTCACATTAATGAAGGCACTTAAGGACAGCATCTAGTCCTGCAGCATGTATGTCATAGTCCTAGAGATCTGGGGACAAGCATTTGACTATTTGTTGAATGCTTTGAAGCAAGAATTTGCCCATCCATCCCTCTACCCACCCATCTAGATATTTTGTGCATGCCTTATAGGCACAATGCAGTGCCCCTTTAGGAAAAAAGTATTCAGCGATAATGTGGCAGTTCTTCAGATGGGTGGTAACACTTTTACTTTCCCCTTAAAGATGACTATTATAGGGTTACCATGGGTTCAGTACCATATCAGACATTATTACCTTTAGATACATCACATATATACAAAAATGTAGTGATAAATCATTCTATAATTTTAACACCAAATAATGAAAAGTACTATAAAAATCTTTTTAAGGCTGTATGGATTTTATATATATATATAAAGTAGTAAAGTCTAAACTTTTATCAAATGCCCAATTTGTTGTACTGTCACTGTTTGTTGAGGACCCATATCTTACGTATTTTTATTCCCTTTCTAGTCCGTATCTAGCACAATATCCTAGCTATAAAAGATTCTTGCTATAGAACTTCAGAACTAGAGGTGGCTTTAGAGACTGATGCAGGCCAAACCCTGAAGTTTTGTAGCTGAATGATCAGGAATCTGCCTGGCCCATTGCAACAGCCAGTTGATTAAGCTTCTAGCTCCCCACACCTTCCCAGCCTGGCAGCCTTCTTTGATTGGCTAGCCGTCAATGGCCCATCAAGCTTCAGCTGGTGGCTCTACTGACCTGGTGCCCACCCAGCCCCAGTCAAGGGGCGGTCTTCCTTTGAATTCTGTGGTGGCACTACTCGACTTTCTTACGTAGCATTTTCCACTTCTTCTAATTCAACTTCTCTTATTGTAATTACTTTTTCACATCACTCTCCTAGGCCAGTCATAAGTGCCATGAGAAGATCTACTTTGTTGCATGATCACTAAATCCTCCCTGCTGGGGATAGTTGTAGTGCTATGGACATTTATTGAATGAACAAGTAGGTGGAAGGCACACTTGAAGCTCTTTTTTATGATACAAATCCACTTATGCCTTTCTCCTACCCATATTCTTGTTTCATTATTATTTTATTTTTAGTATGATAAAAAAAATAAACCACCAAATTTTGGCTTTTCTCTGGACTGCTTGGGTCCTTTCAGACCTGAGGGCCTTTGCATAAGCCAATATCCTCAGAGAAATGCCCAGCCTGCTGTTTTGCTCCAATTGCTCAGCACCTTTCCTGTCATGCCCTTGTTGATGACATCTAGACTCCTGGTGGCACAGCTGCTTGGTTGTTTCTTTTTTTTTAAAGATTCATATATTGCATACAGTGTCACTACACAGCTCAGACCCATAGTGATCCTTTTGTCTCAGCCTCCCTATGCTGGGATTTCAGGCATGTACCACCACGGGTCTTGGGGCGGCATGAAATGTGGCACTAGGGATGGAAATCAGGTCCTTGCTACGTAGTTTGCTAGGTAGGTGCTTAGACGGCCGAACTATCTCCTCCACCCTTGGTTGCTCCTTGCTGGCCCCACAGAACTTTGTTCCACTTCCATGAAAGCAAGCTTGCTTCCTCCACACTTGTCCTGAATTCCTCCCATCGTCCTAGGGCTGTGGTGAACACACGTGGAGGAACAAAGGATACGAGTGGCTTTTCCGCCACCAGTCGTGGGCAGCTGCTGTCTCTGGTGCCTCCTTCCCAGAGTCTTTCTTCTGATTTTCTGTTTTCTGGGACCCACATTTCACTCTTGTTGTGTTAGGACAACTGATTCAGCTTCCATTCTGCTTCTCCTGTGGAAACATGATCCCGGCAAAAGGAAAACACAGCTCACATTTCCCATTTGGTGTTCCCAAGGTGCATTCCTGAAATAAAAAGCTGTCTCCCCTGGGAGGGATTCTGCCTCCCCGGCATGCAAAAAGGAGGCAGTCAAGTTTTTGGCCTTAAATTATAACTTTTCCTTCTTAAAAATGATCTAGAACCTAAGCAGAAGCAAATGTCTTTATAAAGTCACTTCACTTTGACATCTCGAGTGCTCACCAGGCTTTCTGACAGTAGTTGCCCATTGATTTCTGGGGCCACTTTTGAAGATGTCTCTATAAAGAGTCCTAAGAACTCTGTGAAGCTGTATGAAGAAGGGGATCCTTAGGCAGGAAGTGTTCTTAGTAACAGCTCTTAAAGGTGTAAATTCCAGTTCTTCATTTGTGTTCAGACCAATTGCCCTTAAAATGTTAGTGAGGTAATCATTTCATGGTAGCAGTGTCTAAAAGAGTCGGTAAAGCCAGGTCCTCTCCGGGAAATCCGAAGAGATGGACATGATGACGGACGGACGCTCCAGTGTCATGTCTTCACGACTGCCTATGCCTCTATTGCAGGGCACCCTGGAAGCGCACTTGGTAACATTGTCCTTAACAACTTGTGTTGCAGATTTTCTGGCTATTTCTCAGCAAAATTGAAACATAAGACTAGAGATTTTGGAGATTTGTTTCCTCTCTTTTCCTGTTGTGAAAAAGAAGAACACCTGAAGTATAGCTTTAAAAAAATTATTTCCATCTTTTCCTTCAGGCCAAGAGATTAAAAATAGATGGAAAGAATAGGTGCAGAGAACACACACAAACAGATGCAATAAATTGCGCAGAACAAGCAACAGCCAAGTTTCACTTAATTCAGTTATATTTACATCTAGTACTTCTATTTTTTTCTTTCACTTAAACACAACCATTGAGAACTTACTGCATGATTGTGTTTAAGCAAAACCCCTGAACACATGAAAGGCATTAAAGAGAGATCAGCAAAGGATAATGCTACATTACATTTATGTAACAGCGTAGTTAAGAGACTTTCATGTCCAAGAGAAAAATGAATATCACACTATTTGTGAAAAGAAAACAGGGAAGTTATTTTTATTTCAATTCAGGGATAAGGAAACAGTTTCAGGGTTGAAGGTCATATGACAAATTAAATAAAATTTTCTCTGCAGTAACTAGGCTTATTAAAAAATGGTCAACAGATCTAGAGAGTTGTTTTGTTTAAACTAGCCTACTATCTTACATTCAAACCAGAAAAACAAATAAAGGAGAAGCAAGCCAATGAAAGCAGAGACTAAGGCTATTTGTTTCCTTTGAAAAGAATTAATTGTAAGCATGGTAGGCGATATCTGAAGATACAAGATGTACAATTAGCCATTAGAAGAAACTCACAGTACAAATGTTAACATACTAATCTTAGTGAGTATAAGATAATTAGCATTTATATCACACAAAGTTTGCAAATATTATTTTGCTTAATCTCACTGTCTTTTGGCTGTAAAATTCACTGTCCTGAAGAGAGACTTCTGGAGAGTTAGAAAAAGAAAGAAAAACATGTAGACTCAGGGGAGGGCCAAATTATAGTGCCTGACTGAGGGAATGGGCAGGGAGACAACAGAGGCAAACTTAGCTAGGATGACAAAACACTCAAATGAAAGTATTACCGTCATGCATGGTTAACTAGCTGGTAAAAATCATGCTTGCTTGATTCTAGGTACATAAGCAATGTGAGCATTTCGCCATTCTACAAGTGACTCAGAGATCTATGAGAAATTAAGATTTCAATTCTAGGGTTAATGAACAGTAACCTATCTCTATTACTCTGCTTAGCCACTCCCAACAAAAAGAAATGTCTTCACTTTTCTCAACTTGCTCTCTGTCTAAACTCCCAACCTGTTAGAGCCTCAGGCAGCAGATCATGGTTCTAGCTAAAATTAAGCTCTGTGTTGTATACACAAACAGTGACAACTGAAATGCGCTGTGGGTCCCTGTTAGTGGGTCCCCAATTTAGACCACAGACAACTGGAGGCTAGGCATGTCTACTGGGGGCTCTGGAATCCCTGTGTGTCTTGATCTATCAAAGCTTTACTTGCCAATCTTCTGGGCCTGGTGCCAACCTATATATTTAGACTAATAGTGTGGTATGTTGTAGCTGGAGTTTTCAGAGTGACTTTTCTTAAAGTATTATTTTACACAGAACTGGTACAGTATTAGGTATTTTCAATCATTTAATACATTACATTGCCTTAAACTAATTGTTCCTTCAATATTGAAAATCATGCGTACTGCAATGTGCTCCTGGGTATGAGAATAGAAAATGAGCACATTCATTATAATAAAAAATCGAGGACTGAGACATGCAAAGAGGGTATCAGGGCTGCTCATATGCACAGCCACCCGTGCCCTGTAAGATCTGCCTGTTGGAAGGTGCCCTGCCCACCATGGTCTCTGAGGATGGGGAGGGGAATGCGGTGTCACAGTAGAGGTTCCCCTTCTCCTGCAAGCACTCTGAAATGCCTGTACTCTTCTCACAGAGCGTTTTCAGTTGTGTTCTCTCCATGAGGCACATATTAATCATAGGCTGGAAAAGTGGTAGGGGTGCTGTGGCACATCCCACCTTTATAGGAAGGGTCTGAGTGTGTATTCTGCAGGGTCACCTCATGCACGCCCTCACAGCGGAGTGCTCTTTTTTTCCGTGGTGTGCTTTTCTCTTTCTTTTTCTTTCTTTCTTTCTTTCTTTCTTTCTTTCTTTCTTTCTTTCTTTCTTTCTTTCTTTCTTTCTTTCTTTCTTTCTTTCTTTCTTTCTTCCTTCCTTCCTTCCTTCCTTCCTTTTCTTCTTCTTCTTCTTCTTCTTCTTCTTCTTCTTCTTCTTCTTCTTCTTCTTCTTCTTCTTCTTCTTCTTCTTCTTCTTCTTCTTCTCCTTCTTTTCTCTCTCTGTTTTCCTTTCTCCTTCTTTTTTCATCTATTACTTTTCGTATTCTATTTTATTTACAGCACTCTGGGTTCTTACAATCTCAATGAGTGACTATTACAAAAATGCACAAAAGAGAAGGTATTTTTAGCAATATGTTTTACAAGTGAGGGCCTTAATTGCAATTCTATTTGATAAGGCTAGGAGTAAACTTCCTGGCCCCCAAGACAATCACTTAGGTGATTTATCTGAGAAGTCTTGCTTCGTATAAAAACAACAACTGTTTCCCTTTTTAACTTATGTCCTTTCTTTCCACCTTGATATTTAGTTTTGTATATAGTTCCTCGTGATTTCATATTTGTTGTCAAATATACTCAAAACCACAGGTTCCCATTCAGATAGAATTATAAATTCTTTATATTTTTATTTTCCTTTGGGAGGAGTATTGGGGTTTGAACCCAGAAGGATTGCACCAACCTACCTTCCCCAGTACCCCCTTTAAATGAATGGATGAATGAATCAGTCAATCCATCCATCCATCCTCCCATCCATCCATCCATCCGTCCATCCATCCATCCATCCATCCACTGAGACAGGATCTGCTCAAGTTACTAAATTGCCTGGGCTGGGCTCAAATTTGCACCCCTTTTGCCTCAGTCTCCTAGGGTGCTGGGTTATATGCAGGCAACACCACTGTGGGGCTTAAACTCCGTATCTCAACCCAATCTTATCATATGGACAGTACTGAAACATTTTATATTATTTAACACTTCCTTAACATTTGTGATGTGCTAATGAGTCCTCGCAGGCCCCAATCCATTATGGAGAGCAGAATAAAAGCTAGTAAGAGCAGAGTTTCCATGACAACCAAACCTCAGCTATTTATTTTTTCATATAAGAAGACTGGTCAATTTTCACTTCAGTGATGTTTGCCATTACAATAATGAAGTGGGTTACATTTTCTTTGTAATAAGATAATTAATTGGTTATTGGCTTTCTGTTTCAACTTAATCTTTTATTTAAATGATTCAAATATGCAAATTATTCATTTTTTCCCCTTAAAAATTCTGAGATGTAAAAATTATTTAATTTGTTTGGCTCCCAATATTAATATCAGAGATTTTTATTTTTTCATGATTTTTCCTATTCAGAGGTTAGTATTTAGCTAAGATAAGTAATCGGGATGAGAAGCATCTAATGCCGCTCAAGCCAAAGGCTCATGGTAGATATGTCTCCTCACTCTGAATTTGGGTTCATGTGGATGGAAAAGAGCTGCAAGTGTGAAAAATTACCTTTCTGTGGTGGATTGCTTTCTCTTGAGACTAGACTCCATACTTGGAAGGCAGATTTCTCTATTTCTTTCAAGTCAGTCTACTTTGTGCTGGGTAGAAGATGGTGAACTTCAAAATGCCAGTGAACATGTTTTGGTTATATAGACATCATAGTTTTCTGAATACCAGCTTTCAACTTCTGGCAGTTGATGGTTCCTCAAGGACAGAGTGATACCATATATATTTTTGTGTGATTTCCACCACCTGTTGTAAGTAGGTGAATCATAAAACTCTCTGTTGAATAAAGCCCCACAAGAGGTATAGGTAGAAGGATATAGAAAATGTTATAAAAGTTCCAAGGAAATATTTATAGGTAGTACATACTTTTCAAAACCTCTCTCTCTCTCCCTCTCTCTCTCTCTCTCTCTCTCTCACACACACACACACACACACACACACACACACACACACACACACACACACACGGTGCTAGGGACTGACCTAGGGCCTTGTGAGTGCTAGGCAAGCACTCTACTGCTGAGTTACACCCCCAACTCCTAATGTACTCATGTATGTTGGACTGTTTTTGGAAGATCGTTTCTGAGATCAGATGGCTATGCACTTGATCTATGGAAGCACAACCATTCTCCTACTGCGCAGTTCAACATTCCTGCCTTTGGAGTACCTAAGAGGGGTTATGTCAAGGATACCACTCAGTTCTGGCTTACATGATTAGTGTGATTCCTTTGGCTGCCTTATGGAGAAGGGTACTCACACTATGCTGGACTCAGTGAAAAGAAAGGAAAAGATAGCCACCCAAAGGCCAATAGTCAAGACTGTCCTCTGCCTGGTAGCACGATCCTTTCCAAGAGCTCCCCTCATCCTTTATTTCAAAAATCCAGATGAAATCCTACCTTTTCAAAGATGGCTTTTCAGGCTCCAGTCATTAGCTAGAATTAGTTACTCTTCCCTGCCTGCTTAGACAGCACATTATTCTGGCCTTTTTGTGTCACTGTTTTCTCATCCAAACTTTTATCCATTAATCTGTCTCTACTTGTAATCTACCTGGCTAGTTGCTTATGTCAATTCTACTAGAAGAGTTACTCTGCTTGGGGAACAGGGACAATGCCTTTCTGACCTACAGATTCTCATTACAACAATGATGGAGAAGGGTACTCAGCCACAAGTTGACAGGAAGCTGCTCAGGAGATCACTGAGGGGAGGATAGGGCTGTGGTAGCCAGGGGACATAGAATGGTCCTGCTCCACAGCCACCAGTGCAAGCATGTGGGACTCTGGAGACGCCAGAACTCATGCCACAAGCTCACTATTTATTTTTCAGTTACAGAGGATATTAATAACAATCTAAGTCATCCAGCACTCTCATTGTACTTCTACCTGGTATTCTGTCTTCATGGCAAAGATAGCCAGCTCCACTCAGCTATCCCCGAGGAAACAAAACAAGAAAAGTAGACATTTGAAAAAAAGCAGCACCCTATAATTCACAGCTGTGTGGCCTTGGCCACATTAACTACTTAAGTCTTAACTGAAAATCAAAGATAATGGCATCTGTTTATAGGCTGTCGTTGATATATCAACGTGCTTAGTGTGGTGTGCTCAAAACATGCTAACATGATTACTTTTTGTAATTTTGCTGGAACCTAAGCTGGTTTCCCTGTGTTTGAGTGAAAGGACTGTTTACTAGTGGAAAATACAACCTTTTTGTTTTTAATTATATAAGAAACAAAACAAAACAAAACAGGGAGCAACAGTGGAATAAAAACTGAAGCCATGTGACTTCTGAGCTTTCCAAAGGGGATGTGTTTACCAATCTATACACAGCTAGGATGCCAGGCATGATAATTATGAATCATGATGAATCCTTCAGTTCACTGATGCATATTGAGTCAGTAGAGTTGGGATAAACACGAGGCCCTAGGCTTTCATGTTGCTTCCTACGCTTATACCTCAGGCTATGATGGTAGCTGCCCAGATGACAGCACGCTATGAAATGCACAGTGATTCATTAAGCCCCTTCCCCATCATTTTCACATATGCTGATTGCTGAGCAGTGCTGGGCCAGCCATCTATTTACAAGGAAGAAGCTGACGCCCAAAAGATTGGGCAATGTAACCATGGAAACCAGGCTAACGAATGGTCCAATCTATACCAGGAACAATTCTAGAGATTTGAGTTACTTCAGAGATGGAAGAGGCAGCCATTCTCCTTGTCAAAGTGCAGGCCTGAGGGTGATGACATGGAAGGGTTACGTCTCACATCACGCTTATAAACACATGGAAAAACCACAGATGCAATTATGTAAAGTCCCAAGCAGTGCATTAAGCACTTTATATGTATTAGCTACATTCTTTTTAATAAATCTATTGTCCAGGCACTATTATTACCCCACTTAGGGAGAGTAAACAATTTGTCCAAGGCCACCCATTTAACAAGTGGCATAATTCAGGTGTTCCTGCTCCCAAGTTTATGTTCTTTGTGAGTGTAGACGGTGCTTCTCCATCTCACTTAACTTTGAGTACTTGTTTCCTGGCTACTTTTGCTTTGTTCCAATTGTTGTTTTTTTTTAAGGAACTGGGAGAAGGGTGCAGTGGAATGGGGGACCAGGGGAGAGGAGGAGGTGGGGAGCAGGAGGAATGGCTCCCTCTCTCAGTCTCTGTATTCCTTTCAGATTTGTTCACTGCTACTGTGTGCCAGGTG
Organism: Ctenomys sociabilis; assembly: GCA_004027165.1. Lineage (NCBI taxonomy): Eukaryota > Metazoa > Chordata > Mammalia > Rodentia > Ctenomyidae > Ctenomys > Ctenomys sociabilis. The sequence continues at coordinate 82,063 of PVKA01005865.1, forward strand.
CCATGCTAGATTCAGGCCACATCTGCGGAGTTAAATAACATCACTGCTCCCCTGAGGACCGTGTGCTCACTTCTCCCAGTAATGAAATGTGGGACCTCTTGAAGGGATGTGGGTACCACACTGTGACGTCACCTGTGGCTCTCTCTAAACAAGTTCCTGTGAGAGAAATGCTCCCTGACAGCTGCAAAACAGCTAAGAGAATGTTCAGGAAAATGCATGTTTCCCTGAAAGCCAATTCCAAGGCCCTGTTTGAGTCAGGGCCTGCATGATAAGCATTATAGTCTCCTCCTTGGGAATGAAGTGGAGGGATCACAGCTCTGAAGTTATATGTAATCATCACGAAGCAGCAGGTGAAACACTGCTGTTGGCTGGTAAGCGTCTCTAATAACAGACAAGTTGTACCAACGGACACAGTGAAGGGCCTTTTTATTTCCTTTCTCAAGGTGGAGGTGGCCCTAAGACAAGACTTGGGTGGGCCTCTTCCCTCTAGCACTTTTGCTAAATCTCAGAAACTTTCCTCGGAATCAGTCCTACCCTCTTCCCTTCCACTCCAGGGCTGATTTCCTAAAATAGCCCATGACTGCCAGTCACGAGGAGTTAGGGAAAAATGGGATGACTGTAGGACTCTCTCCTAACACACGCAGGGATTATGAATCACTGTGTCATCTAGCCCCACACAGCAATTTTCCAAACATCTCTTTCCATCAAACTAAAACATCAGTTTCAAAAGAAAAACAGAAATCAAGCTTTGAGTAAAGCATAAAAACTTTCCTAATGGGATCTGAAAGCATAGGGCAATGACGGCAAACCTTTCAGAGCTCTCAATGATAGGCTTGCCACTGCTAGCCTAGGAAATCATGTCACCAACAGAGGGCTGCTGACAGCCTGCTCACAGGACACCAGGCATGCTACCAGTGAACTTTAGATGAATGAGCGCCAGGGTCTGGCTGGACCTGCTCTTCAGAGCCTTCTGAAACAGGATTCTGAGATGGGTAAGCAAGCTACAGTGAGCTGGAGCTATGGTGGTTGGCTGCAGGGAAGCTTGTGCCTGGGGAACATGGTAGGTGGGCTTCGTTGGGCTGCCAGAGATCCTGAAGGAAGTCACATCCACCATGTTCCTCCCAAAGGGGCAGAATAACAGCCACTGCTCTGGCCAGTGCTTATGGGGAGCAGATATCTGCCTCACACTGCTGAGTAACCTGGCTTTCCAGAGCTATAAACATAATGGAAGGTGTCTAGGGACCAGGGTGGAAGGAAGCCCATAAACTGCTTACTGCTACCACTCCAGATCAAGAGCAAAATAGTTTTGTGCCATCTCCACAAGGTCCTTCACGAGCACAGGTCTTCAAGCACCCCCTACCAGGTAGCTTGCAGAGCCTGAGCTTCTTCACCTGGGCCAGCTATGATGCAATGACTCCCTTAATCCTTTGTTTGTGCCTCTGCATTCACACTGTGTCATGAGTCACATCCTTTGTATCTGTCACATGTTTCAGCCTCCTGTTGACTACTGACATCCGCTTTTCCCTGAACTCACCTCTTGCCTGAATTGATCTCAGCCTGTGAGAAGGCCACGTGCCTATGCCTCGTCTCCAAATCAGCTGAACACACAGATGCCTGTAGCTGTTCCACTATGCCTTTGCCATATCTGGGTCCACCTGCTCTTTGTTTACCCGCTTTTCTGCACACCCGTACGTAAACTCTGCCTCCTCACTTGAGTTGCATCAGTGAATACGTCATTCCCAAGGGTGAGCCAAGGATATTATTTATACTGTACCAGGAGCAGCTTGGTTGATGCCTCAAAAACTAGTCTTTTTTCCTCCAAAATGCAAATCGTTTTAAGAAATTTAATAAGGCAGTACCTTGGTGCTCTTTGTTAATTGGTTCTGGGAGGTGTGATGAGAACCAAATTGTTTTGTTCAGAAAGAGTGGCGAGTCACTAGCCACTCAACACCAACGAATTCTAGCTTGCCTGTCAGGAACCAAGCAAAACTCAAGTCTCTGGACAAAATTTTCATGTGAAAATGTTGAGGACCACATTCACTGAGTTTCACAGCAGGTGAGTACCATGGTAATGGCTGTTAAAATTCAGATTCTGGTAAGAAAATTAATTGTCCACATAGCTTTTCAGGAATTCAGTGGGCATATAAAGAAAGCAGTGGTTTTCAAGGAAGTGGCTCCTACCTTTGTGGAGATGCTGTGGAAATTGCAGCCTTTTTTAAGTCTCAGTGGTTGAGATACCATGATTGGCATTTGGAGAATGGAGTCCCAGGAACTTCAGTCAGGCAGTCTTTTTCAAACCAGAGTTTCAGCAGACATTCTGGAGCCTAAGGCCTAACTCTTTTGGACATAATCACAAGATATCTTACATAGGTTTTAATATATGTACATGGACTGAATTTTCCAGGAATGCAACTACTGTATAAATCAAAGGAGATTATATTCGATTTCCTTGGAACTTTACCAAGAGGTTTTCATCGTTTGGGGAAAAACCATCACATCACTGTGATGAGTGATGACTGCTATGAATGCAAAGCAGTGAAAGGCTTTCTGAGTGACCATTGGAACACCCATATCTGTCTGCATTTCTGCTCTTGCATTCCTAGTAATATAATCACAATTAACAGTAACAGTAATACATTGTTTCTCTATGAAAATGTTTTTTAGTGTTGTCATGCATTTTTTTCTGATGAAATGTGTTCTAAATGTTTACCTCCTTTTATATTACATACAGTATATTTGATTCGTTTGTAAAATTTTATGGGTTACATAACCTCTGAGTTTCTCCATAGGACAATAAAACTGTTATTACATTTTAGTGTAAATACAAGGGGGCTTTTGGGTTTTATGGAGATGAGAACCAGGAGCACAAAGCAGCATCTGTGTGCTGTTCAGACTGATATACATTTTCCATTTTCATGAATAGAAGTAACTTGCTACTGTACTCTGACAACAAGGGGCTGAGATTTTCATGAGAAGTTAGGAGAAAGATGATAAAAGATTCTTTTTAATATACTTTAGTCAGCCACTTGTCAAATAATCCCTTGTATAACTAATTTATTTTCATTCTAATATTTATTGAGAACCATTCCTGATTATGTCACTTTGCTAGATATCATGGGAATTAAAAATCTTGGGGCTATAGACATCTAGCAGCCTAGACTTCCCTCTCTTGGAAGGCAATCTGCACCAAGACAGGCTTTTTATTTCATGAAGTTGGCATTTATAACCTTGGTACTCAGTGTATCCCATGATGTTTGTTTAGTTCAAAATTCTGAAATGCTCCTGAACCTTCGCTCTGTATAGTCAAGATGGCTGTAGTACAATGATGGAGGGCCCTCATGAGGGTGAGGTGGCCCGTAACATAACAGGATAAGGGAGCAAACTTTCCAGGAAAGGTGAGACTGAGGACACTGGAGAGGCCTGAGGAGGACGTCTTTAGATATGATAGACCTGAGCCTATCTTGTGTCTTGTCTGCACAGCTGACCACTATACCCATCTAATCTTGAGAAGGCTCAATTTCCTACTCCATTGAGGCAAAATAAAAATGTAAAGATACAGAGTTCCCTGGCATACAATAGGACAAAACCAAGTGCACTAATCACCATCCTCTCCTTTTCTTTGTGAACTCATAGATAATTATTAATATCCTCAAAAAGAAAGCTGTCTCAGCTATTATCCAGTCACATGTTCCATTAGACCCCCATATGTGTTGCTCTGTAGGTTATAAATTAACTGCACATTGGTCCTGCATTTTTTCTACTCTTGATTAGTGGCAACTAATTTTGTTTTAGTGACCTAAATACCTTGGGTCACAACCAAACCAGAAAACATTTGAGGTCCAATTTATTGAGAACTATATCAAACGCCTCCATCAAACTCTTCCCCTCTGTAACATGCTTCTTTTCTCTACCCAATTAAATAGCAGTGTGTCATAAATACAGAGTAGGTTGTCAGCTCAGATATGATATCTGCCATCATAAATTTCATTTTTTTGCTATTTGAATGTTCAGCATAACAATGACTAGGTATAAAACAGAAGAAGCTAATTATCCATTATTATGAATATAGTATTGTTTATGGTTAATTTTCCTTTAAGATTGCTCAAAGAACGCATGGAGAGATGAGCAGTAGATCAAGTCAAATACATAGACAGAAGTGGCTCTCCTGGTGTGGAGGCCAATAGTATTTCTTCTGCCCAGTACAAGTTCTGCCCATAGAATACTTTTGTTTTCTGTTAATTAACAGTTATAAGTTTGTCTACAGAAAAATAAAAAAAGGTTGTTGTACATTTCTATTTGTATTTATTCTTTTCACTTATACTAGGGAGACTATATGATATTTACACATGTGTCTGGTTTATTTATATACTCATATGTCCAAGTGGCATCCACTTCAATATAACTGCTTCAAGCTTATCATTCTTAATAGCTGAGTAATACTCCATTATATAGAAATACCACATCTTTTTCAACCATTCCTCATGTAATGGACATCTTGGTTGTTTCCAAGATTCTACTATCACAAATTGTGCTGCTATAAACATAGGTACACGTGTATCACTATGATATAACATTTTCATTTGCTCTGGGAAAATTCTCAGTAGGGGAATACCTGGCTTGCATGGGATTTCCAGTACTCTTTTTTTTTTTTTGCGGAACCGGGGATTGAACTCAGGTCCTTGAGCTTGCCAGGGAAGCACTTATTCTACTGAGCCATCTCCCCAGCTCCTAAGTCCTACTCTTTTGAGGAGTCTCCACACTGATCTCCACAATGGTTGTACCAGTCTACATTCCCACCAGCAGTGGAGAAGTGTTCCCTTTTCCTCACATCCTCTCCAACATTTGTTGTTGGTTGATTTCCTTATGATAGCCATTCTTTCGGGGGTGAGATGGTATCTCAGTGTTGTTTTTATTTGCATTTCATGAATGGCTAGCGATGTGGAGCATTTTTTCATATATTTATTCGCTTTTTTAATTTCGCCCTCTGAGAAGTGTGTATTCATCTCAGATGCCCATTTCTGAATTGGATCTTTAAATTTGAGGGCCCTGTTATATCTTAGTTCTTTATATATTCTAGACAGCAGACCTTTGTCTGATTGCTTATTAGTTAGGATTTTTTCAAAATTTGTGGGTTGTCTTTTCACTTTGTTGACAATTTCTTTTGACATGCAGAAACTCCTCAAGAAGAGTTGATCCCAGTTGTTGATTTGTTCAAGTGTTTCCCGTGTAGATATGTTTGTTCATGAACTCTTTACCTGCCCCTATGTCTTCAAGAGTTCCTACTTTCTCTTCCAGGAGATTGAGTGTTTCTGTTTTAATGTTTAGATCTTTAATCCATTTTGACTTTAGCTTAGTGCATGGTGATAGAGCTGGGTCAAGTTTTAGTTTTCGGCATGCAGAAAGCCAAGTTTTCCAGCACCATTTTTTAAAGAGGCTATCTTTCTTCCAGTGAGTATGTTTGGGACCTTTAAAATAAATAAATAAATAAATAAATAAATAAATAAATAAATAAATAAATGGGCTGAAGAGATGGCTCAGTAGAATAAGTGCTTCCCTGGCAAGCTCAAGGGCCTGAGTTCAATCTCTGGTTCTGCAAAAAAAAAAAAAAAAAAAAAAAAAAAAAAAAAAAAAAAAAAAAAAAAA
>PVKA01005866.1:0-55713 GCA_004027165.1 Ctenomys sociabilis
AACTAAGATATTTTCAAGACTTACAGGGACATTCAATTTTTACAATATCATATTCCAGACCCTCCTGGAGTGATGGCTGGAAGTTTCCACTGTCCTAAATCTGCAGTCACCAGGGATTCCAGGAACAGGAAAGCTTCACAGACAGATCACCCCACTACCACCAGATCCATCCCCTGTCCCCTAAATGAGAGCAATTACCACACAATGGAACTGAGGTTGCCCTCCCCTGAAGCAATTATTTTAGGGAACTGAACCATCTCCTTAAAGAATCTGTTTATCCTGAGATATCCTGCCAAATCAGTCCTGAGACCAACCAGATCACACCTGAACCAGGATTATATACCCTACCAGCTACAAGAATCCCCAACCCTTGCCTTTGTCCCACCCCCACTTCTATAAAACCTCAGAGTTTCTGTCAGCCCCTGGAAGACAGACCTTGAACCTCTTTGTCTCTGCTTTCAATGATTAAAGCTCTTTCCTGCCCTTCACACTGCTGTCTCCTTGACTGGCATTTTGGGACAGATAGCTGAGTCTGGTCCGAAGCTTTTTGCCCTAAAACTCTGGTAACAAATTGCTCATTGAGAGAATCTCACTGAAGATATATTCAAAATGAAAATTTAGACATACTTAGTACAATGCCCCATAGGGTCAAAGAGATAGTTTAGTGGTCTAAGTGCCTGTCTGGTAAACACAAGGACCCGAGTTCAATCCCCAGTACCACATGCTGTGCCAGGCCTCACCCTGGGCTCACTGAGCTGGCCACTGAGACCTGGCATGGTGGCACATGGCTATAATCCCAGTGCTGGGGAGGTTGAGACTGGAGAATGACCATGAATCCAGGCTGAATAGTGAGACCCTGCAACAATCAAATACATAAAAAATAAATAAAATACTTACAGGCTCAATAAGATCAAAAGTATCAATAAAAGCCTACTAAAAAAGAGCAGTTTTCAAAAATTAGAACCACCTGAAATTAAAGAGATAAACCAGTGTGGTGTGCATGTTTATAATCCCAGCACTTGGGAGGCTGGGGCAGGAAAATAGTGAGTTTAAACTAGCCTGGACTATAATGTGAGCTCAAAGCCAGCCTGAACTGCATAACAAGACCCTGCTTCAAGAAGACAAAAAAAGGGGCCTGGGAGATTGCTCAGAAGACATAAATACTTCCCTGGCAAGCACAAGGGCCTGAGTTCAATCCCTGGTTCCAGGAAAAAAAAAAAAAAAAAAAAAGACAAAAAGAAAGAGAAGAAACTGAAAGACAGATTTCAATCTACAAATGAAGAAAGCACATACATTAAACAAAGTAAATAAAAACAAATCCGTATTTGGGTAGCTTTCATAATATTATACAACTTCAACCAAAACAGGAATGGGAAAGAAAAAAATGACAGAGACAGAATATAGGTGTAAGCAAAAGAACACATGAGAAAGCAGAATGAAAAAAACATTTAAAATTTGCTTCAAAATAATCTTTTGGTCAAGGAAGGGGACCATATGAGAATGGGAAACTGGTAAAAGTAAAGAAGGCTGTGAATCAAAAATGCTGAAGTTGGTAACAAAAAAAAAAATTTTTTTACTTAAACTTTCCCTTATTTAAAAGGAGAGAAGACAGGCACAGTGGCACATGCCTATAATTTCAGCTCCCTGGGAGAAGACACAGGAACACACTGAAATAGATGCCAGCCTTGCACATTAGCCAAGACCCTCTCTAAAAATTTTAAAAATTAAACAGGAGCAAAGAGTATAGCTCAGTAGTAGTAGATTGTGCCTAGGACTGATGCCAACCATGACAATAAAGATCTACCCATGAATGAATTAAACTAATAGCTGTCTGAAACATTAGTTATTCAAGACAGAAAACAATGGAAAATATTCAAGTGCTAAAAAAATATTCAGAGTGATAATATAAAACAATGGTCAGTCCTAAATTCCATCCCCCAGCTCTATCAGTGTTTAAGGGTAAAGACAAAATAAAGGGAAGATGCAAAATTTGATACCCTTGCCAAAAAAACAAAGTTACAAACATAGATTCAAAAGTCCAAGATAGGGACTGAGATATCATGGGTGAGGCCCTAGGTTTCATCCATAGCCCCAGACAAAAGAAAATCCAATACAAAATATTAACAAATCAAATCCAGAAATCTGCACTTAAAAACTATACCATGCTAGGAATAGTGGCATATTTCTGTAATTTCAGCTACTCAGGAGGCTGAAGCAGGAAGATCACAGTTTAAGCCTAGCCTGAGCAACTTACCCTAATTGTCTCAAAAGATAAAAAGGACTTCAGGGGAGATAGGTCATCTTGGCTTAACACAAGGTCCTGCGTCTGATTCCCCATACCAAAAAAAAAAAGGACTAATACTACTACTTGGTAGTAGTAGAGCACTTATCTGGCATCTGTGAGGCCTTAGATTCAGGCCTCACACAACTAACATGAGAGAGAAAGAAAAAAGCCAAGCAGCCAGCCAAATTGGGCTTAACTCAGAAATACAGGGGCCAGGGAGATTAAACAATGTTCACATACCTTACCCATGCCAATAATCAGATAAAATTATCAACACGGAAAACTATGAAGAATTCACAGACTATGAATACCTTAAGTGTTCCCTGGATACAAATCTAACATAGAAGAAAAGGAATCCTGCATCTACACTTCCACCATCCACTGGACAGCAGAGCTCAGCAAACCTCTAATGCAACAATGATGAAGAAGCTGCAAGAACCCACTCCAGCAGCTAAGCCAGCCACCTCCAGTGTAGAACCAGTCAAGGGAATAAACTCAATAGAGACCACGGAGGTGCCCAGAGAGCCACAGAGACTCATGAACTAAATTGATGTTACAATAGTAATTCAAAAATCCACTTCTGGGATGGGATTATAGCCCAATGGCAGACAGTCTGCTAACAGTAGGAGGCCCTGCATCCTACATACTGTAATAATTAATCAGGAAAAAAAATAATTAATCAGGGCTCAGTGATAGCAACAAAATTATGTATCAAGCATAAATACATAAAAATAAGTCATCATAAGAAATCATTCATAAGTTAAAGATGGGTAAAAAATAATGTGAAAGGGCAATTTTTTTTTTAACTTTGAGGAAGAAAATATAGGAGATGAGGGGCTGGGGAGATAGCTCAGTAGAATAAGTGCCTGGCAAGCACAAGGGCCTGAGTTCAATCCCCGGTACCACCAAAAAAAAAGAAATTATAGGAGAATATCTTAACAAGATCAGTATCTGTTATGGTTTATACCTAGATGTCCCACTACAGCCTCCGATACTCACAGGTTGGGCTATGGGAGATAGTTAGATCACAGGTGTGTGACATTCATCAATAGATTAGTCTACTCCTGGGTTTATAACTCAATGTGATGTTGCAAAGTAAAGCTTTAATGGGAGGAGATGAGCCATGGAGCCAGCAGATTCTGGACTGCAACCTCAGTAAACTGAGAGCCAAAGTACACAAATTCTAATGGAAAAGACTAATACACTAAAATATGAAATCTCTGAGGGATATAGATGAATTAATTAGTGCTTCCCATGCCTCTGGGCTTACACCTAAGCACAAGAAAAAAAAAAAAAAAAAAAACTAATTTTCTGTTTAAAAGGTGCTATGACCCAAGCATACCCACGGTGGTACACATTATAATTCCAGCATTCTGGGAGGCAAATGCAAGAGGATCTCAAGTTCAAGCCCAGCCTGAGCAATTTAGCAAGATCCTGTCTCAAAATTTTGAAAAATAAAATAAAAAAGAGCTAGGGATGCAGTGCAGTACAAAGGCCCTAGTTCAATTTCAATCCCCAGTACAGCAAAAAAGACACACAAAAAAAAAATGCTGAACAACCAGGCATGTCGGTACATGCCTGTAATGTTGGTCTTCAGTAGGGTGGGGCAGGAGGACTTCTCCAAGTTCATCACTAGCCTGAGCTACACAGTGACTTCAGAGCCAGTCTGAGCTATATAATGAGCTTCTGTCTCAAAAAAGGGTCAGGGGACAACAATCTACAGCAATCTATTTGGCAACAAACAAATGTTAGATATATATATCCCAAGGTACAGCAATTTCTGAGAACTTAACCCTAAAGGTAAACCCATAAATGTGTAAAATGACACATTTGTAAGGTTATTCAACATTTTTAAATAAATCAAGGCACATCTGTAATTACAGATGCATTTTAGAAAATATGTATTGTTGGGCTGGGGAGATAGCTCAGTAGAATAAGTGCTTGCCTGGCAAGTACAAGGTCCTGAGTTCAATCCCCAGTACGGCAAAAAAAAAAAAAAAAGAATACATGTATTGTTATGAAACTATCTCCAAGACACACTATACAGAGAGATGGGGAGAGAAAAGTAAGGTACAGATAATGACTACAGCATACCACTCACATAAAAACAAAGGAGAGGACATAAAACATACAATTGAGGCTATACAAGAAACTAACGGGTAACAATGACACAATTCCCATGAAGGAAAATTTCTCACCACATGCTTTCCTGTAGCTTTTTACAATACAGTGGTCCCTCACTCATTGTAGAGGCTACATTCCAAATACTTCTGCGATAAGTGAAAATCAGCAAAGCAGTCACGTTATATTTTAGTATTTATACATACTTCAAGGCTTTTATTATAAACCCTTCCCACACTCTTATAAACTTTTCCCACACTTCTGAAAACACTTCTAATGTTCTTAACCATTTGCTAATCTTGTAAATCTATGTAATTTTAACAACATACATATACCATATGGTACTATAAAAATCCCACAATACAGCAAAAAAATCCACAATAATTTAGATTAATATTTTTTGAAAGCCTGCAAAACAGCGAGTATGCAGAAGTCAAACTATAAAAATAAGGGACTACTGTACTCACTTAAAAAACAAAAATTATCTAAGATGCACCGTTTTCCCTCATCTCTTCTTTTTGTTTGAAGTCAAGGTCTCATACATTGCCCAGGCTGGCCTTGCACTCACAGTGATCTTCCTGCCTCAGCCTCCCAATCCTGGGATAATAGGCATGCGCCACCATCCTCAGCCTCCCTCATCTCTTCAGATTAGTATGCCTCACAGAAATAATGCCATACCTTAATTTTAGCAGATACTTTTCTATTTCAATAGCACATACAATAATGGTGCGTCCTACAGTAAATGGCACTTAGCCTCAATAAAATCAAGTCAAAATTCTTAATAAACCTTTACTTTGGAAATAATTTCAGATTTACAGAAAAATTACAAAGATGATACAAAGAATTTCATACACACCTCACTAAGTTTCCACTAATGTTAACATTTTAATGGTGCAATTGCCAGATTAAGAAACCAAAGTTCATGTATTTTTATTTCCTAAATTTCAAACTTTAGTCTCCCATTTACCTTTTCTGTTCCAGGATCCATTCAAAATACCAACTGACATTTATTCAATATGTCTCTTTAGTCTCCTCAAGTCTGTGACAGTTTTTAGTCTTTGTTTTCCATGACCTTAAAATCTGAGTCCTGCCCAGAATTTTGTGGAATGGCCCCCAGTGAGAGTTTGTCGGATGTTTTTTCTCATGATTTAATGGTGGTTGTAAGGCAAACACCACAGGGGTGACATTCCTTCCTAGTGACATCATTCCACTGTGCACCTGGCATCAACACAGCATCACTGCAAGGTTAATGCTGATTTTCTGGATAAGGTGTTGTTTAACAGGTTTCTCCACTATCATGTTACTACTTTACCACTTTGCATATTCTACTCTTTGGATAAGAGTCTCCAACTACAGCCTATACTCAAGGGACAGTGAGAAAGAAATTAAGCTCCACCTCCAGTATTTTTCCGAAAGGAAAACATATCTATCTCTTATCACTTACTTGTTTATTCAATGATTTACAGATTTGAAAAATCACAAGGTATTCAGTAGGAGAAAATTATTGCTGCATATATAATCCCAGGGTTCACATCAAGAATATATGAAGAACATTTATGAAACAATTTTAAAAAGACCACACAACAGACTAATAGGCAAAAGTAGAGAAAAACCAATTCAAACAGGAGAAAATTCAGTGGTCTTTAAACATGAAAAGATATTCACTCACTAGTAATCAAAAGGTAAAAATCAAATGATCACATGCCACTTCATACTCAGCAGAGAGTGAAAAGCAACACCCAAATATGAATAATAGTAGTAAAATAACTGGACCATTTCCTTTTTATTTACAATTTAACAGTATCTATAACTGAAATGCTTTTAACCCAGCAATTTTATTTGTAGAGATAAATTTCAGGGATATCCTTTAATTGACCTGGCTTAGTGTATGAGAACCATCATCCAAAGGAATGAAGTTCTAAACAGTATCTTCTACACTATTTCCTAAACCTAACCAGCCTAAGGAAAAGTATATAGTACTCTGCTTTCACAGTGTCTTTTGTTTTCTCTTGTTTTGTTTTGATTTTTAGAAGCAGGGTCTTGCTATGTAGCCCAAGCTGACCTCAACTCATGGCAATTCCCCTACCGGGGCATCCCAAGTGCTAGGATTACAGACATGTATCATGAAACCAAGCCCTCCCTTCATAATCTTATCAAAGATTTTCCCACCTGGCAAAATAAAAGCTATGGAAATCAAACACTTATCTAAAATCTCTTCTATCTATATATACTTATTTAACAAGCCTTCTCATCTTTGCATTTATCCAAAAAAAAAAGGAGTAAGATTTGCCCTGAACTTTGTGTGAACTTTTTGTCATTCTAACACTAAAGTATCTTATGCACAAATTTTTAAAAAGCAACCATGCAGAGTTGGGAGTATAGCTCATGTGAGAGTGAGGGGCACATACCCATCCAACCAACCATCTCAACATTTTACCTATGATGTTTAAACATTGTATGTGAGGGCCAGCCAAATAGTTCAGCAGATTAAGTGCCTGAAAGCAGATGAAGGGACAGGGGTTCGAGAGCACTGAGCCCCCACAAGCATGCTGAGATGGCAATTGAGACTGGGCATGGTGGCGTGCACCTGTAATCCCAGCTCTTGGGAAGCTGTAAACAGGCAGATCACTACAAGTCTGATCTAGTAGTGAGACCCTGAACATCCTGTAGACCCTTCCCTACAAATAAAAAAACAAATAAACACTATATGCGAAAATGTATATGACATTTATAGGTTTTGCTGAGTTTTATGTAAAAGTAACCCTAATGACTAATCCAAAATCTTCAACACAAAGCCTTTTGGCCAGAACTGCCATTTTCCAGTAATTTGCCAAAATGACTAACACAAAGGGCAAGAGGAGGGGAACCCAATATATGTTTTCCAGGTCTTTTAGAAAACATGGGGTTGCAAAAAGAAAAAAGGAAAGGGCTTGGAGCCAGGGTGATGGCTCAGTAGAGTAAGTGCATGTCTGGCAAGCACAAAGGTTTGAGTTCAACCCCCAGTTCCGCCAAAAAAAAAAAAAAGAAAAGAAAATATAGGTTGTTTCTTTGATCACATACATGTTGATTCTACAAAAAGGGTGATATTGTAGACATCAAGAGAATGAGTACTGTGCAAAAAGGAATGCCTCACAAATGTCACCATGGCAAAACAGGAAGAGTCTACAATGTTAGCCAGCATGCTGCTAGGATTGTTGTAAACAAACAAGTTAAGGGCAAGATACTTGCCAAAAGGATTAATGTGTGTATTGAGCATATTAAACACTTAAAAAGTTGTGATAACTTCCTGAAACATGTCAAGGGAAATGATCAGAAAAAGAAGGAAGCCAAAGAGAAATGTACCTGGGTTCAACTCAAGCACCATCCTGCTCCTCCCAGAGAAGCGTACTTTGTGAGGACCAATGGAAAGGAACCTGAGTTGTTGGATCCTATGAATTCGTGACATAAACTGGGGATATTGCTCTGCCATTCAGCACCTAATTAGCAGCTAAGGTGTTCTAGGTGCTATATAAAAATAAAATCATCCTGTGTTGTAAGGGTGGTTTTCTTAGTTGAACAGTTATGATGCCTTCTTACGTCAGAAACATTTGCAGCAGATTTTCACTGTACCTAGTAATTGTGTCTAGTCTTTATTCTTCGGTGTTTTTCTTGCTGAAAGATATTGCTGAAGTACTATGCAGATGTATACCCAAATACTCAAAGATTTATAAAATATTTATATTGGCTTGAACATCCTGTAAATCATCATGGGGAAAAGATGTATCAAAATAAATGGAAATCACTTCAGAAACAAATATAAGTCCATTTCAGTTAAATAAATTGTGTAAAGCACCTTTAAAAAAAATCTTCAAAACATAAAATCTAATGATCACAGGACAATATTTTCATTGACATGCAAATCTTTAGTTTCAAAAACTATCTTTTCTTTTTTTTAATACTGCCAATCAAATTCAGGACCTTATACTTGCCAGGCAGGCACTTGTGCCACTGAGCTATTTCCCCAGCTCAATAAACTATCTTCAAGGATAGAAACTTAACAGAATAAAATCCTATGAGGGGATTACATTCACACAAAATTAGCTTAAGACTGGTAAAATCTGAACGAGACTGATGGAGTGTATCATTGGTAATTTCAAGGTTGTGATCTTGAAATACCATCCACAAGATGTTACCATTAAAAGAAATACGTGAAAGGTGCAGTAATTCTCTGTACTGTATGTACTATTTTTTACAATTGTAGTGAACCTACAATTATCTCAAAATAATATATTTTAATTATATGGGAGAATTTTTAAACATGCTACAAAGTTACAATAATCAAGCAGTATGATACTGATTAATAATTCATACAAGAAGGCTATACTTTCAGGGATCATTTCTATAGTAAGTTAATAATTCATACAAGACATAGAATATGAGAGCACAGATCTACACCTCTATATAAAGGCAGCTGGTTTTGACAAGAGTGCTAAGATCTTTTGATCACAGGGAAACAATAAACTCATCAACAAATAGTTGCTGATACTGTATATGTACATGCAAAGGAACAAAATTAGACCTCATATTATAAATTAAAATTAATTAGTTTGGATCAAAGAAGAGATAAACCTAAGAAATCTTGAAAATCTGAATCTTCATGATCTTAGACTAGAAAATGAAGGAATGTGGAGTAACTATCAGTGGGTATAGGGTTTCTTTTTGGTATAATGAAATTATTCTGGAATAAAGTAATGATGATAGTTGGATCTTACAAATACACTAAAATCAAAAAACTGTACATTTTTAAATAGTGAATCTAAATTTAGATTCACACAGAGAAACATTTTTTTTTTTTCTGTAATGCGAATTAAACCTGGGCTTTGGTGTCCAGATATATATCAAAATATATCTGTCAACTATACATCAACCCAAAAAGCAAGAAAATGTAAATTTTAAGTTATTTTGGAGGTGTTTCAAAAGTTTGATAATCACTAACCTCTAGAAACCACACAAGCACAAATCATACATATATGATAAAGAAATATATAAAGAATGTTAACTATGAGCCGGGCGTGGTGGCGCATGCCTGTAATCCCAGCACGCGGGAGGCTGAGACAGGAGGATTGTTGTGAGTTCGAGACCAGCCTGAGCTACAAAGTGAGCTCGAGGCCAGCCTGAACTGCATAGTGAGACCCTGTCTCAAAAAAAGACAAAAAAAAAAAAAAAAAAAGAATGTTAACTATGACACTATTTGTAATAACAAAGTTGGAAAACTAAATACCAATCAGCAGAAGAATGAACAAATAAATTGGAATTCTTCTGCAGTGGAAACAATTATAAATCAATTAGACCTGCATAGCTCTAAGTCATGTTACTAAGTGAAAGGATATGCTACAGAATAATTTTTATAAAACTTAAAAATATAATCTTGTTTGTGGAAACAATATATTGCTTATAAATAAATGTTTACTTTTACTACATGCATACATATGCAATAAAAATAGAACCATACAAGAGAAATAATAAATATCAAATCACAATACTAGTTACCTCTAGGGAGAGTAAGGCAAAGACAATTACAGTAACATGAGGACTTTGGTTGGTACATGTTACAATTTCTATCTGAATGTCCCCCTAAAGCCTCATTCAATTATGTTGGGGTACACTTTTCCAAGGTGGCTGAATCTATAGTTTGTGACTGGCTCATTGTCTAATGCCAGGAATGGGAGTGAGTGCTATATCCTCCCAAGGGCACGCAATATAAGGGAGAAAAGAGGCTTGCTCTTCCCCCTTGCTCTTGCTTTTGCTGATTTCCCTGCTATGAACTATTTCCCCTCTGCCACACCATCCTGCATTGGAGTCAGCTGATTATGGACTGAAACCTTCCTCCCTTAAAAATCTGGGTGTGGTGGTGCATGCCTGTAAAGCCAGCACTCAGGAGGCTGATGCTACAAACTTGAGACCAGCCAGGGCTACAAAGTAAGCAAGGACACCCTGAACTGCATAGCAAGACCCTATTTCAAAAAGATTTAAAAAAAAAAACCAAAGAAAAACCAAAAAAACCCTCTCCTCCCCTAACTTTGGGCATCAGGTATTTTGTTTTAGCAATGAAAAAAGTAATTAAGTCATTATATGTAATTCTGGAGAGGCTGAGGCAGGAGGATCCTTGCAAGTTTAAGAACAGTCCAGGGCTACAAAGTGAGCTCAAGGCCACCCTGAACTATATAGAGATACAGTCTCAAAAAAAGAAAAAAGAAAAAAAAAGTCAGTTTTTTTATTTTTATTTATTTATTTTTTTTGGCAGATCCGGGGATTGAACTCAGGACCTTGTGCTTGCCAGGCAAGCGCTTATTCTACTGAGCCATCTCCCCGACCCCTAAAAGTAATTCTTTATTAATTAAAATGAAGAAAATCCAGCCAAGCTACATAACAGGCATGTAAGTGTTCATTTTATTATCTCTGAACGTCTTCCATAGGCTTAGCATATCTCATATTAAAAGGAAATTGAGGGCTGGCAAGATAGCTCAGCGGTCTAGAGCGCCTCTCAGGGACCACGGTTCGAGCCCCAGCACCACATGCCATGCTAGCCCCTCCCCGCAGGGCGGCTGAGCTCACCCCCCACCCCCGCAAAAAAAGAATCCGTAATGTGTAGCGAGACACTGTAATAAATAAAGGAATTTTAAAAAATAAAGAAATAAATAAATAAAATAAAAGGAAATATTAGCCCAGCAACTGAATCTGTACCAAACACGTGATCATTTTAAAGCTATTATTTAGTGTTGGTAACTATTTCTCAATTGTGTTTCAAACTAAATGCTGTTTCAACTAAAAGACAGTAATGTTATCTATTGAAAGGGAAGCGAACTACATAATGTATTTAAAATATAAGTTACGGAAGGCCACAAAAATCAATCTAATTCAGCACATCTACCTCACAAATCACCTTTCCTGGGCCAGGGATATAGCTCAGCAACACAGCATCTGCCTGGCAAGCTTGAGGGCCTGAGTTAAATTCCTGGTTTAAAAAAAAAATCACCTTTACCAAGATTTCAGATCAAAACTTTTGTATAGCTTTAAGAAACACCTCTAATGAGACTGGGAATGGTGGCACTTTCCTGTAACCCCAGTGCTTGGGAAACTAAAAATAGGAGCATCACTACTAGTTCAATCTGTGTAGTGAGACCCTGTAGACCCTGTACTAAAACATACATTTAAAAAAACCTTTAATACTTCAAAAGCCAGTATTAAAAGGAAAAAATTAAGTGACAATTACTAGTTTGGCCTTGATATTTACAGGAAAAAAAAACTAACCACACATCAAATGTGCTATTTGTGGTGACACATGCCTGTTTCCAGCACTCAGGAGGCTGAAGGAGGAGGATCACTCAGGGCCAGCCTTGGACTATACAAGCAAGTTCAAAGTCAGCCTGCCATACATAGTGAGACTTTCTCTCAAAAATAAAGTGCTATTTGTAAAGAAATGCTTATAAATAGCTGAAAACTACTATCATTTTATCATTTAGAATCAAAACACAAACTATCTTTTAAAAAAATGTTTAAAAGCACAGATGCATAAATAACAAAAGGGCAGAAAAACTGGGAGTTGGGGAGTGTTGTTTCTAGTTTTGTTTTTGTTTTTTGTCTTTTTGAGACATTTGATATGCATTTGATATGCAGCTCAGGATGATCTTGAGCTCACTTTGTAGCCCAACATGTATTTAGTCTTTGAGACAGGCTTTTGCTATGCAGTTCAGGTTAAATTTGAACTCACTTTGTAGCTCAAACTGGCCCTGAACAATGTGATTTTCCTGCCTCACCCACCTCCATGCTGGGATTATAAGCATGCACCACTATACCCAGTTTAGTTTTTAAGGAGGTCCATAAGACTATTTTTATGAAAGGATTTGTAAACCAAAAACATTTAAGAAACAAGTCAAAGGAGGTTTCTTTTATGGCTCATACCTGACACAGTCCTACCTCCTATTATGTATTATTTTATTAATCAACAATTTAGACCTGGGTATGGTGGTACTCACCTGTGATCCCTAGCACTCAGAAGGCAGAGGCAGAAGGATTGCTGTAAGGGCAGCCTTGACTACATTCTGGGCCAGCCTGAACTATATAGCAAGACCCTATCTAAAAAAAAAAAAATTGGAAAATTAGTGAATAAAGGCAAAACTTCTCAAGTAGACTAAAAAAAGACCAAGAAGAACTAACTGGAAAATTCATTCACTTAATAATTGCATGTCATTAATGCCAAACTCTAATTTAAAATACAAAAAGGCCATTTGGCTATAACTAAAATTAACTTACATAAATGAAAAATAGACAATTCCAAATAACTATGCATGTAGATAAATAACTAGCCCAGAAACTCATTCAAAATGTAATTTGAAAAAAAACTTTTGAAAGCATTAAAATTGAGAGTATCAAATCAAACCAAAATCTCAACTCAAAAGAAAAGTAATTAAAAGAGATGACATAAATGAGAAGAAAAAAACAATGAAAGTCATGCTAAGAAAGGAAAGATTAAGTTAGGCTAATAGTTTCTTTGAAAGTACAAAGAAAAATGGAAAGAAAAAAGTAATAAACAAGAAAAAAAAGGTATACAGTATATTAGGTGAAAGTCATTTTCACCAAAATGCATTTGGGAAATCACATAACATAGCAGAATGTTATTTAACCAGGAGTCAAGTCTCAAAACATGTTAGTGGCAGCTGAATATCCAGATACAAATATTTTAAGAGTAGAGTCCAGTTTCATTTTAGTTTTGCAAATAAATATTATATTATAAAAAAGAAAAATGTGAAATTTCTCTACAACCACAGTACTAGATACCCGCCTCATTCTCAAAATAAGCTATAAATGATGTAGTCCCAACCCATCCACCCCCAGTACTAAAGATCTCATGCATCCTAAGAGCTCTGCCACTGAATTATAACCACAGTACTCTAAATCAGTTAGTCATATTTAATAAAACCTGTTTGGAGCCAGATGTAATACTGCACACCTATAATCCCAGCACTGGGGAGACTGACGGAGAAAGATCCAAAGTTTGAGCCCAGATTGGGCATCTTAGCAACCTAGTGAAACCCTGCCTCAAAAACAAAAAAGGGTAGGAATATAGCTCAGTGCCAACCAAAATCCTGGGTTCAAGCTTATAAATAAATAAATTTATTTATTTATGTATGTATGTATGTATGTATGTTTCGGTCATAAGCATACTCCACTTTTTTCCATGTATCTGTATTTTTGTCTGTATTGTTTTTACAAACTCTCTTAAAATTACACTTAAACATATTTAAGTAAGTAAAAAGCATTTGCCTATCTTGGGAACCTTTCACAGAGGCAAAGTCTAAGGTAATTTGCTATGGAGTTGGAGCTGACTAGCCTAGGCAGTTAAGCCTACTAGGCATTGTACTCAGGCACTGTTCCATTTTAAGCAACAGGATATCAGCTCTAACTGGCATAAGGAGAATATGGACTACAATGCCCTTATCACAAACCCAAAAAGCACATATCAGGCAAGGCTTAATCCAAAGACTCACAACAGTCATCAGGTCTCCAGCTCCATTTTCTCTCCCCTCCTCAGTCTTCTGGAAGTTACACTGACCTTAGGTAGATCCCTCTCAGAACAGCAATGCTAGTGTAATAGATCTAGGCCTGCTGACCCTACCACATAGAAGACAAAGCATTTCCTTCATAAATGCCTCCAAAAGAGAGAAGTCTCCAGTAAAAGCTGAGATTCATACTGATTGAGTCAGCGTGGGCCACATGCCTAGTTCAAAACAATCACCACAGCCAGAAATTGGAATGCCTTTGGCTTATCCTAGGTTAAGGACACACCCTGAAGTTGGAGGTTGTTGGGAAGAGGGAAACCCATTATCACCTTCCAGTCTCACCCCCTTCCATTGCATCACTCACAAGTTATATTCCAGTAATACCCACTTATGTTTCAGTCCTCTAAGTGTTGTGGATTGAATTGAATCCCACAAATAAGATGTATTTAAGTTCTAACCATAGGTAACTGTATTTGGTTAACTGCATCTTACAGAGGCAATCAAATTAGCACATAGCCATACCTGTACATTCAGCATGACTGATATCTATAAAAGAGAAACTACATGGAGAGTTTCATGTGAGATCAAAGCATGAGAGATAGAAATTTCTGTGGCAGGCCGAGGAGATAGCTCAGTGGAATAAGCACTTCCCTGGCAAGTACAAGGGCCTGACTTCAATTCCCAGTTCCACCAAAAAAAAAAGAAATTTCTGTGGCTACAAGTAAGAACTGCTGGCAATTCAGAAGCCAAAAAAAAAAGGCACAGAACAGATTCTCCCTAGTCTTCAGAGAGAGGAAAGCCCTACTATTACCTTGATTTCAGACATGTGGCCCTAGTACTATGCGTCATCAATTTCAGATTTTTATATCTGGGTCCTTTTGTTGTAAAAGCACAAGGAAACTAATAAAATAAGTATGACACAGACGTTCCTTGTTTAAGGCCCAACTTCCACTCCTTTTACTAGGTTGTTAAATTAACTGACCGCTTAATGAGGAATCGTATAGAGTACGTACTTTAGAATACTGAGAACAAAGGAATGGTCAAAAGAAACTCTGACTTGATGACTTTATAACTTTCTTTTATTTGCACAACTCTTACATGCAGTACTGTAACATGTAATAAAAACTGTAATACAGGACTGTATAGTGCAATCAGAAAAACTTAACAGTACTATATAAAAAAGGTTTACTGTACAAAAAAACACTTGAGTCTCAATCAACAAAATGTACGGAACTATACCAAAAAAGAGACAGATACACAATCTGCACAGCGGATCATAAATTTGAACAGTGCGCCTCAGTATTAAGTCCAATTGTTAAACAGGGGGGTCATTAAGTGAGGAGTACCTGTCACTCATGGTTCTCATGGTTCTTTGCTCTTTTGTACAAACTTCATTCCTTCTGGAATGCCTTCCTCCCTCAGGGAATCACACTCAGCCTCTCAGATCTCCCTCCAGAGTCCCCTCTTCTGTGATGCCTCCCAAGAGAGCCCACGAAAGATTTAAATTTATCACATACTGGTTAAGCACCAATTATTGTCTGTATTTTCAACATGAAATTCTAATGTGCTTGTGCACATAGTTGTGTCCCCTTCAGAATTATGAACTCTCAGTCCGGGGCGATAGCTCAGTGGCATAAGTGCCTGCCTATCAAGCACAAGATCCTGAGTTCAATTCCTGATACCAAAAAAAAAAAAAAAAAAAAAAAAAAAAAAAGTTGTTGCCAGAATTAGGAACTCCTCTGAGTAGGGAGAAAGGCTTGATTTTTACCCACCTTCATATGCTCAAGGCAGGATATGTCCCTCACACAAGAATCTTCAGAAGAGATATATGGAATGGATCAGATTGATGACTTATCTCAAAAGAAAATAGTGAGTATTACCAGAAGTGACTATTGCAGATTACACAGAACTGGAAATGGGCCTTGACAGATAGGACCTGGATAAGTAGAAAAGAATGAATATGGGGGTGTGAAAGGACAGTGTTTAATTTATGGAGATGAAGAAAAACTACAAAATTATAAGATTTGGTTAGGGGAAAAGGGGTATATATAACAAAGTAGGAGCCGCCTTCTGAAAGTTAGTTTATATGTAACTTGAGGAGTTTTTTTAAGAAGTTTTTCTCTGGGGATGTAGCTCAGCATAGGGCACCTGCCTAGCATCTGTGAGCCTTAGCTTCAAGCCCCAGCATGCCAAAAACAAAAGTTTCTAAGAAAAACAGTAGCACATGTTTTTAGAAACTTTAGGGCCAGCCAGATAGCTCATCAGACTAAAGTGCCTGCTTAGGCAGAGCTCAGGGGCCAGGGTTTGACCCCCAACCTGCCATGCTGGTCCCGCCTCCAGGGCATGCTGAGATGGCAATTGAGACTGGATGTGGTGGCATGTGCCCATAATCCCAGCACTTGGGAGGCTGAAAACAGGAGAATCACTACAAGTCCAATCCACATAGTGAGACCCTACAGACTGTGGATCTGGTACTAAAAATACAACAAAAAAAAAAAAAAAAAGAAAAGAAAGAAACCTTATATGCTAAAGTATGCAATGACATAAGAAACCACGTAGGCTGCAACAAATCAAGTCAGCAGCAATGGGATGAAAAGCCAGAGGCATTAGTACAGACACAGGAAGAAGAGAAAGGAGCAGACTTACAAGACTTTAGACAGAATGTGCAAGTAAAAGAACCAAAGCTGTTTCTAAGTTTTGACTTTAGTTTAGCTAAAATTGGCTTTGCAACTGAAATACAAAGGATGACTGAAAAATATGGTGAACATTAAAAAAGAATTTTCAGAGCCAGGGAGATGGCTCAGTAGAATAAGCGCTTCCTTGGCAAGTACAAGGGTCTGAGTTCAATGCCAGGTTCTGCCAAAAAAAAAAAAAGAATTTTCAGCTGGGCATGGTGTTGTACACATGTAATTCCAGCACTCAGGAGGCTGACACAGGAGAACCACCAATCTGGGCTACAAAGTGAGTTCAAGGCCAGCATGAACTGCACAGTGAAATCCTGTCTCAAAAAGATTCTTTGAACACTTCTTTTTCAAACTACAGTAAGACACATTGCCTTAGTCTTCTCACTTTGAACACACTTTTCCCATCACTTGTACCACTTTCTGAAGCAGATTTGTAAGTCTTCCTTTTAAGAATGTGTTACTGAGGTATTAGATCAAAAATAGCGAATGCTGTTGCAGGATGTCACTCAACAGAAAAGCAAGCTCATAAAAACATCTTTATCCATCAGATCTGGCACCCTGTGACCTCCAGCTCTTCCCCAAAGTCAAAACGACCATAATAGGTAAATGTTTTGAACCAGTTCAGGACATTAAGGCAGGTAGCAGGACTTCTGGACCAGCTTGAGAAAGTGGCAAGAACAATGGTTAGGTGTGTTCAAAGCAAGAGGAAGCAGTCTGAAGGGAATTAATGATAATGTGTATTTTGCTGTAATGATTTTTATTAAATGCATATTTTTATCACACCAAGTAAAAAAGGTAAAAGGATCTTTTAATGACAATAAGAATGTTTGTATCTTCTTTGTCTTTTGTCTATGTCATATACTCTTGAGAGACTACTTTTAAGATACACATGTATTAACTATTGTTATCTCTTATTTTTCTGTTAAGTAATTTTGTTTTTTCATAAATTTTAAAAAATAAAAAATGAAGAAGTTTGGTAACAGGAAGACAGCAAAACATCCCAAAAGGAAAAGATACAGAACTCTAGGCAAAATATAATGGAAAGGCACATATGCTATATTCACATGGGTAAAAATTATTTTTTTAATTCTTTGTGTATGTATGTATGTATGTATTTGGTACAGGGTCTCGCTAACCAGCTTGGACTCCTCCTGTTTACATCCTCCCCAGCACTGAGATTCCAGGAGTGCACTACCATGCCGGGTCTCAGTGGCCTGTGCTAGTCCACCCACAGGCAGGGCCAGTGCAGCACGTGGTACCAGGGATGGAATCTCAGTCCCTGCGCTTGCCTAAGCAGGAACAAAATTATCTTTTTTTTTTTTTTGGTACCAGAAATCAAACACAGGACCTTACACTTGCCAAGCAGGTGCTTAATCCACTGAGCCAGCTCCCCAGCCCCAAATATAAGATTTTTAAAGAGTCATAAGAACTACAGAACTTCATTCCTTTATATAACAGATATTTATTGAACACTGTGTCCCAGGCACACAAGTCTGAAAAAATACACTGAATAAAACACATTAAAAACCTACCTTTGGGCCAGGGAGATGGCTCAGTAGAATATGCGCTTCCCTGGCAAGCGTAAAGGCCTGAGTTGAATCCCTGGTTCTGCCAAAAATAAACATAAAAACCCTACCTTCAAACTGGGCATGGTGGCACATCTGTTATCCCAGCGCTCAGGACGCTGAAAACAGGAGAGTTGCTATGAGTCCAATCCATATAGCAAGACCCTGTAAACCTGTACTAAATACATTAAAAAAAAAAAAAACCTGCTTTCATCAAACTTAAGGGTCTACAGAGAGTAACAGACAATCCTAAATTGGACTCATGAACATAAATGTAGGGTTTCATGTTAACACCAACCATTTAGTAATTTTTTTAACCTTTTCTTAAAATTTTACCTCCAGAATTTTCATTTTATGAGTGAGAAAGATATTTATGTCCTCAGATCAACAACCAGATTCAAGTGAATTAAGGTTTTTATGTTAGCTTTCCTACTGCAAAAACTTATTTTTCTTCCTTTGTTTTCAAAGTATTTGTTGGAATTAGGTCAGGTATTCTAAAGAATGTCCATTAAGAATGACTGGACTCCGGAAAAATGAGAGGTCAAATGGCATGACAGAGAGAGCAGGGTTTGGCATTAAACAAGACCAGGGTTCAAATTCCAATTTTGTACAAGTTGTTTGACCTTGGGCAAGTTATTCAGTATCTCCAAGTTTTAAGCTGATATATAGTAGCTCAGAGGTACAGTATACACCTAGCAAACATTAAGACCCTAGGTTCAATCCCCAGCAACATATACCAAAGAACAAACAAAAAGTCACAAGCAATGAGAATAACTTCACTATGGATTAAAAAGAGTAATTTCAAAAAGACATTTTACATACTACTTGGAAAAAATGGAGAAATACTAAAGAAATAGTGTGAGCTGATCCTGTGACATCCACTATTACTATTACTATTACTATTATTATCTGCTGACACAAAATAGATGCACAACAACGTTATTTCTCCTACAGAAGCCATGTCTTAACGGTATGGGTAATTATAAGGCCTTCACTTCCATCTTTCCAAAGTTCTATACAGCAGTTCAATGCATACTAATTTCATAAATGTACTGAATATTTTTACTCTCTCGCTTGATTAAATGTACTTAATATCTAACTATCTTTGAGCATATTTATCCTTCAAAGAAAAATTTTGATGGTAATATCACCAATGGAAAAAAAATAAAGATTTTTTTATAAAGTTATAAAGATTCACATAAAAATAAAAGTGGCACAACCTTACAAATTATCCACCGAAGATTCTATACTTTTTATTAAACTGCACAATTAAACTTATCCCCTGAAATAAATCATTTTTGTAGCATCTCTCATCTGAGGAAAAAACTAATCAACCAACTATTATCACATAAAAATTCAAATTCTATAGAACTGCTTCAAGAGTTCCCTGAAAATGCTTGGCCAAGATGTCTGCACACAATATGTACTCAGTGATCCCTCCAGTGAAATATATCACTCAGTGATAACTTCAATGAAATAACTTCAATGGAAAAAAAATAACTTCAGTGAAATATCTTATCCTAACTCCAAATGATGAAAAAGACCTACAATGACAATTATAACAGAATTTAAAAGCTTAAAAAAAATACCCAACTAGATACAACTCTAAAGCAGAAAGGTACTCATCTGACATCTTTTAGTTTTAATAGCAAAGAGGTTTATAAATTAAGATACATAGCACTATAATCAAAAGTAACACTCAACTCTTTAAGATGCTGGTGTCCAAAATCTCCTGTGTTTGGAAAGTGATTGGATTATGGGGTACAGCTGTATTGCTGTTAGGGTGAGGGTAACTGGAGGAAAGTGTCACAAAGGTAATCTGGAAAGCTCCTCCCCTATAGCTCTGCTTCCTATCTACCATGCAGTGAACTGCTTTCCTCTACTCAGACCCTTCCATCATTCACTTGTCCTAGAGACTAGACTGAAACCTCTACTAACTATGAGCCAAAATAAAGCTCTCCCTTTAGTTGCAGGCTTTGGTACCAGGGTTGGGGTTGTTGCTGTGACGCATGTGGTGATTATGTGGTTCAGAAACCTTTAGAACCAATTTGGGAGATTTCGATGCCAGCTAGAAAAGCAGCCCTAGAATGCTGTAAACCAAGCTTGATAGGAAATTTGGTCAGAACTCAGCCAGAATACTGATAAAAAGCAGATGATAAAGACAAGGCTAAGCAAGGACTCTACTGGCAGCTGGACTCCAGGCCAGCCATGTATACATGCATGCTCTGGAAAAAAAACTTATCTAAATTTTGTTCATGTCCTAAAACTTTACAGAAGATAGAGATTAAGGGCAACAGACAAACTGGTCTCATGGAGGAAATTTTAAGGCAACTTAATGTTAAGGCTGTGCCATGGGTACTATTCGGGCTTTTGGCCAATTCTATATTAAGAATCAAAAGCAAATGGCACTGTGGAGTGATTTTAATTTTAAAAGTTTTAGTTTCATCAAAAAGGAAGTTCCTGCCAGGCAGGTGGCACATACCTGTAATCCCTTAACTCTGGAGACAGGCAAAGGATTGGCACAAGTTTGAGGCCAGCCTGGGCTACACAGCAAGTGTAAGGCCAACCTACACTATGTAGCAAGACTCTGGCTCAAAAACCTATAAAAATAAAGAAAGGAATCTCCTATAGAGTTGAGTCCTCTAAAGCCAGAGCAAAGGACAGTTTAGTCACTGAAAAGATTAATATTAAAAACAAGCAAACTACAGTATAATACATCAGCACAATACAAAGGATGCTCCAAAAGACAGACACAAAATGAATCCAAAGATTGCTACCCTTTGCAGACTTAAGAGTGAAAAAGTGAAAAACTTTGCTTTGAGAAGGAAGCCCCAGAAACACACTGCTTGGAAAAGGCCATCAAGGGAATTTGTTACCTGGGATTTCTTTCACAGTACTCAGCCATCCATGTACTTGGAAACTTCTGCAGTCACGATTCAAGGGGGTCTGGTTACTGCTGGAGCAAATGGTGGACCTTGCTGTTATCCAAGTGGTACTAGTTTTACAGGCATGCAGAATATGAGAGTTGTGGGCTGAGGAAGGCTTTCACCAAGATTTCAGAAGACCTGGGAGCCTAGGCAGTGTGCCTCTGAGAGGCCAATGTATAAAGTTTGTGAGGGTGAAGCCAAAAGTACAGGCCCAGAAATTCGCATAAGACAGGAACATGGAATGTAGAGGAAAACTGCAAGAATTGAGTAAAGCCAGCCTAAGAGAAAAGCCAAGAGAGCTATAACCACCAGCAACGCTGTAGGGGCAGGGCCACCCAAGCCATCTGGGATTCACATCACACCACAACTTGCCCCAGGCACCGGACATGGATGGAACTACAGGATTTAATCATGTTTTCTCTGCTGGGTTTCAGTCTTATTTTGATCCAATTTCTTTCCCTGTTGCCCTGTACTTCCCCCTTGGAAAAGAAATGTTTATTTTGTGCCACTGTATCTTGAAAGTGTTTAACTTTCATTTGATGTTTATAGGGCTCACAGTTAAAAAAGAGTTTGTATTAAGTCTCAGAGGAGTCTTTGGACTTGTACTTTCAGCAATACTGGGACTTTAAACTTTAGCAACTCTTTACTTTTTTCTATTTTTTTTTGGTGCAGGGTCTCACTATGTATGCAGTCCACATTCATAGCGATCTTCTTGCTTTTTTGCCTCCCATGTGCTGGGATTACAGGCGCACGTCACTAGCGCACCCAAAGGCGGGGCCGGCACTTAGCAACTCTTTAAAGAGGAACTAAATGCATTTTGCATTAAAAAGATGCACATGAGTCTTTTGGGGGGCCAGAGGCAGAACATTATGGTTTAAATCCAAAATGGCCCCAAAGGATATGTTTATTTTGTTTTTTTGGGGGGGTGGGGATTTGGCTTTTTGAGACAGCGTCTGATGATGTAGTTCAAGCTAGCCTCGAACTCACCAAGATCCTCCTGCTTCAGCCTCCCAATGCTGGGATTACAGGCATGTGTCACTGTACCTGGTTCCAAAGGCTATATTTAAAAGGTGATTAGCCAGGGATATAGTCCTGTGGCACAGTCACATGCCTGGCAAGCACAAGGTCCTGAGTTTGACTCCCAATACCAACAACAACAAAAAAAGGTGATTAGACTATGGGATGATATCACCGCCTTGCTATTAGGAAACAGGATCTGGTTAGAAGAGAAGGGTCATTGAAGCCATGGTCTACAAAGGCTTATCTCCCTCCCAACTACTCCCTTGTCACTCTGCTTGTTGTCTATCATTTGGTGAGCTGCTTTCCTCTACTCAAGCCCTGTCACCATGCCACTTCTGCCCTGAAGCCAGCAAACTATGGGCTGAAACCTCTACCAAATGTGAGCCAAAATAAATCTTTCTTTTAGTTGCAAGTGTTAAATATCTTGTCCAGTGATGAGGAAACTAAGACACTGTTCAAAAAACCCAAAAACCCACCCAAAAAAACTTCAGCTAAAAGTTTTTATAAAAGACTAGAGCCAGATGGTGGTGTAGTATAGGCCTATTAATTGGGGAACCAAGGCAAGAGGATCAAAAGTTCAAAGCCAGCCTGGCTAACTCAGCAAGACCCTATCTCAAAATTTTAGGAGATTGGAATATAGCTCAGTGGCAGTTCACTCACCTAGCATGCACATTTCCTTGGATCCAATCCCCAGTACTGGAGGGAAAAAAAAAGGCCAGAGACATAACTTGCTCCTGCTTTCATTTTTTTTAAATGCAAATTCCAGAAGCTATTTAATAATATCATTAGGTCTAGTCATCATACTAGCACTGACATCAGCTGGTACCAACTCTTGGGGAGTATCCACAATAGCCTGGGGTGCACCTTCACTGTAATATGACACCATCTGAGACAAGCAATGTCTGGAGTATCAGTTCCCCCATTATAAGTGACTCTTTTCTAATTCTCTAGATTGTCTATGTGGATACTCAAAAAGTCTCTCACTGGCAATCCCCCTTGTAGATGCATTTGCAAGAACCAAATGCACATCCGGAGAGTACCTCAAGCTCAGTTTGTACAAAACTAACCGTGTCTCAGTCAATCTGCCCATGTCCCTGTAAGCTAGTGGCACCTCTCATTCAGCAAAATGAATCTAGTTTTCTTTCCCTCACCATAGCCCTCTCTCTCTTCCAAAGAGCAAACCAGTTTCAAAGTAGCACCTCTATTCAAATTCAACCTCTATGATACCGTGCAAGCACCCAACCCTGTCTCTAGTCCCACTGTTTCTCTCAGGCTGTCAATGCTGCTACCCTGACCCATGCCACCAAGCTGCTCACCATCTTTTACACCCAAAATGAGTCCACCTACTCTAAATATTACAGGTAGACTAATCTTACTATTAATGTTCCTTCCCACCTACTTATCTCTGCCTACCATGGTGTCCCAGATTTTTAGAACCTGAACCCTGTCCTGGAACCCAACTATTCAATCTTGGAAGTGCTTCAAACCGAAAGTATTCTAATCTCATCTCCAAGGACATTTCTGCTCTGGCTCCAACCTAAAAGCCTACAATGTCATGAAAACAACAGTGAAGTGTACCATTCTACCACTTGTAGGCTAAAGGTCAAAATGCTGGCAAATGTTTGGCTTGGAAATGTCCTTGCCACGCTCCCCTTAGTTTTCTCTGCTCTGGCCATAAGGCCCTTCAGCCTGTCAGGACCCAAATCACTCATCAAACTCACCACCACTCAGGAAGCAACAGTATTTCAGATCATTTACTAAACTACTAGCCTTACACTCATTCCAAACTAAGTTAAGTCCTGTGTACCCTGCTCTTCAATTCCACAGCCTTAACTCTGTAAGCAAAATTAAATTCATAAATCAGAATATCCTAAGTTACAAGACCAGCCAACTACACATTGTTCCTAAAAATCACTAAATTTCTCTATCCAAAAAACTAAGAACTCATCTGCTCAATGTTCTCTGAGCTCCCTAGAAGATCAGACATTACCTGAGCCTATGGTTTTACCATTCCAAACTTCACCCTCAAAACTCTCTTCTACGTGGGTACCAGTAGGGGCCGGGGAGATAGCTCAGAAGAATAAGCACTTGTCTGGCAAGCGCAAGAGCCTGAGTTCAATCCCCGGTTCTGCCAAAAAAAAAAAAAAAAAAAAAAAAGCTTACATAGGTACCAGTAAAACTGTACTTTCAGGTCTCTACAACATTTTGTCCCTTCTGCCCTCTGGGATTTTTCACCCAGCACCACATTCCCAAAACCTACTCAGGCTCAAATGCTCAAATGCAATGTTATCTTCCCCTCCACACCATCCTTATATCCTGAAGTTAGTCACCTCTTTACCCCTCAGAATCCACAGGTCCTCTAGAGCTTCATTCAGGTTTCAGATCAAATAGCACTTCAAATGACTGGTTTCTTCTAAAACCACTGAATGATTATAATTATCAGATCACCCTGTTTTATTTTATTGATAGAATTTACCACTATGTGGAAATTGTCTTGTTCATTTTTCTCACTTATTTACTCATTAGCTGCCTGTCATTCCCATTAGGACATAAAATCTGTGAGAGTAGGGGCCCTGTCTTTCTTGTTCACCACATTTCCTCACTCCCTCACATCAGATGTTGAAGATATTAGGGAAATACCTGCCAAATGCATGGATGACTCTGTAGTTCTCATGACTAGGGTTTTTGTGTACATATCTGTCATTGCTGTATTCAAAACTCCTTGTGGACAAGGCCAAAGTCTGGCTAATCTATTTGCATGATCCAGAAATCCTTGCACAACTGAAACAATAATAGATAACTGCTAATAAGTGATCTCTTCAAAACGCATTGCCCCAAACCAAGCCAACTCAAAACTCTACACTGTCCAAAAATCGGGGAAACAGGAATCTCTTTCACTCTACCCAGTTAAGACTGACACCACCAGTGAGCTTTGAAAGACTAGCTTCCTTACTTCCTTTTCACAAACCACTGATTCTTCTATACCTCAAAATTTCACAATACTATCCTCTTCCTTCTATCTTCAGCCAACAAATCACTTTGAGTCCGGTTCTTCAAAGACCCTGTATCTCCTCCAATCAATCCTGAGAACTCACCTGGCCCTTGGTGCAATGAAGGTGTTTAAAGGAAATGTTTGAGAACTGGCTCACCTACCTTTCCCTTAAAAACCTCATTTATCTGATATAGGCACACTTTAGGAGACTGGCACTGGTACTGAGACCCTGAGCTAGATTCTTCCAATCTAGCCCGCAGCGCCCAAATATCTTAGGTATCTTCCTAACTCCTGCTTTGCACCTTTAGGCTTCCACTACAGTAAGACCCCAGGCCAGAGCGATGATCTCTCCGAAAACAAATGGCCATCAAACATACTGGAGCCGCCCTACACTACCACTTTCCATCCAGCCTTCGCCTCTTGCGTGAAGCGGAGCCCCTCAGCCCCCGCCTCCAGCCGGGCCCGACTCTCCAACACCACCCCCCACTCACCTGAAGCGGCCCCCGCAGTGCTGGCATTGCTCGCCCACCCAGCCGGTGGGGCAAACGCACAGGCCGGTACCAGGATTGCAGCGGCCACCGTTGACACAGGGCCGGTCACATTCCTTCGCCTCAGCTGCGGCTGAGCCCGACACTGCTGCCGCGGCCGCCGCGGCCTCGGCCTCCCAAGGCATCAGCAAAAACAGCAGCAGGAGCAGCAGCACAAGCCGCCGCGGTGGCAACGACGGCGACAGCAGCCGCGGGAGACGCAGCCCGGCCCCCAGCCCCGGCCTCCCAGCCCCAGTCACGTCCCAGTCCCGGTGCCGCCCGCCCTTCCTCCGCGCGGGCGCGACAGTCTCCGCCGTCCTCCTCCTCAGCCTCGCCTCAGTCGCCGCCGCGGCCGCCACCATCTTCCCGGGGCTGAGACGGGGCCCCGTGAACACATACACACACACCGCACGGCCGGCTCCGCTTCGCCTGGCCGTGCGGGGCGGGGCTATGCGGACGGTGGCCCTTGCGGCCAATCCAAAGGGCGGGGCCAGAGCTGCGCTGTGGGCGGGGCTGGCGTGCGCGTAGGCGGGGCGCCCAGAACAAGATCCTCCAGCTTTCGAGGTGGAGGCTGCGTTTCTGTCCTTGACTTTAGGGTTTGTTGAGACCTTGGCTTTATCACCCAGGAACCGTGGCGCTCTAGCTCTCACACCAGCGGAGGATGCGAGCGAGCCGTGTACCTCCCCCACCTCCACTGGCTCTAGGAGTTGGCTAGCCAAGCCAAGGAGTTGAATATTGTCCTTCTGGACACCGCTAGCCCACCAGCCCCAACTTCAGCTGCGGGTTGGAAAGGGTCTAAAGACTCAGCTGTGTAATGAGATGGGGCCAGAGGCGATCCTGGAGGAGGGCTCCATTCTAGCCTCTGAAATAATGATGAAGAAATAACACCTGTGTTAAGAACTTAGCCTATCAGTAAATATCTAGCAGACTAAAGTCACACACAGCCAGCCCTCCCTTGGTAACAGGCTGACCGGGTTCCAGATCAGAGGTACCCTCCACCCTTAATAATGCAGAACGATTTTGAGATTACCTTGTACCCCAGTATTTGCTCTTCAAGCATATTCTATGCAGGAAAGGTCTAGAATTAGGAACTGGAACATCCTCAACATGCACAAGTCAGGTCCTAGATGCTTTCTTGTCAAATTTCAGTCCCTCCATTGAAACAGGCCTTCAAGTGGCATAACTTTGTATGATCTTCAACCCAGGAATCTGGTCTGGGACTGGGACTCCATTTTTTTTTTTTTTTTTTTTAAGAGTCTACAGGGTGTTTAGGGTCTCACTACTGGATCAGACTCATAATGATCCTCATATTTACAGCCTCCCAAGAGCTGTGATTATAGGCACACGCCACGGGACTCCATTTAACCAAAAGAAGAATGTGGAAATGACAACAGGCAGTTTCAAATCTGATATTTTTTAAAAGCCTGGCAGCCTTGATTTTGAGTTTTTGGTAATCCAAAACTAATCCAAAATTCATAAGAAGAAACCTTATGAGGGCTGCGTAGATGACTCATGGGAATAAGCGCTTGAGAGAGAGAGAGAAACCTTATGTGGAGAACACGTGGAGAAAGAAAGACCTCCAGGCACATGCAACTGGTGGATACATCCTAGCTGATGCTTAATTAGACCCATCTGTGTTGTTTGTTTGTTTTTGTTGTTATTGTTGTTGTTTTGGCAGAACCCGGGATTGAACTCAGGCCTTTGTGCTTGCCAGGCAAGCACTTATTCCACTGAGCTATCTCCCCGGCCCTCTGTTTTGTTTTGAGTTATTTAGAACAGAGACAAGTCTTTCATACTATACCTTATCTAGAATCTCAAGAAATTATAAACTTGCTACTGTTTTAAGTCTCTACATTTTAGAGAACTTTGTTACCAGTAGATAACCAATACGGTCTCACCTAATCCTTGTGTGCTGAGAAGTATTTCTTGGGCCCCTCACAGTCCTTGGGAAACAAATCCTTCACATACCTTTAGAATCTCTCATCCGCCTCAGAATGCAGCATTCTAAGATGCTAGGATGGACCGCCACACTCATGCCCAGGTGCCACACAGATGCTGTGATGAGCCTGCACACCTGCAATCAGGTTCCACTCCCACATTTAGAGCCCGACTCTCCTCACTCAGCATGCTGTTCAAGCTTAGTGATACTGAACTCCATAACTCCCTCACCAGAGCCTTTCACTTACACATCTTGTGCTACACCAGTATTTTGATTTTCAGGTTTGATTTTCACTGATTTTGCTGCAGTGTCCCACATGGGGTTATTTGGATAAGGTAAGAAAATAAAAATAGCTCTACCTTCAAGCAGGCTCTAGGAAGACAGGAGCAGCTAACATGAACACCACCAGCCATGGGAGATAGCATTCCCTCTTCACTTCTAGGCCAGAAATGGAACCAGCTCTTTCCTTCCCACTACAAAACAGAGCCCATACTGTGAAGTTTCACATGATTTCACATGTTGTCACGTGTGGAGACATCACAGAGGATTTGTACCTGCAAGACAACAATCCTGCACAGTATTACATATGGCAGTTGGGTTCTGAAACCCAAGAATTTTGTGGCAGTATCTCTTCCTGACCTCTACAACATGTTCATTCACAGAGAGTAAACTGGTAAAGTATTGGCCATGACTCATCCACATGGATGACACAGACAAAGGATCTACAGAATAAGGTACAGGACTACAAGATAAACCCTGAGGGGACTTCACTGACCTCATAAGAAACAAAAAGTACATGTGTTGGTATATAGGTCTTGCTCTATCTCAGTCTTAACCATCAGGAGAAAAGTATAAAACTGAGGTATACACCGTGGGGCCATAATAATAAGTTGAGCTGTAAATGGCTATGGTCGACAATTTCTTCAGATAACTCACTATTGTTGTGGAATTCTGGACTTTGTTGGATTGTGTCATTGAGTTCAGGCACCTGGATTAGTTGAGTGACAGTGGAGTGCCCATCTTTGACAGGTGTAGACAAGGGAAGGGGTATGGGAAGGAGGAATCATGATGTGTATGTATGGACAGTATAGTTGGGATGGATAATGCCGTGCTTCTGCATGGTTCTGTGAGAGGCAGGATTTGCACTAATGGTGGCTGGACGGGATGTTATGTTGGTTTCTGGTACTGTGGACAACCACTGGGGGGATGGCAAGGTAGAAAGTATTAATTATTGCACCTAAGTTAGTTGAATGACAATGGAGTGCCCATCTTTGACAGGTGTAGACAAAGGAAGGGGTATAGAAAGGAAATGTGTGTATATGGACAGTACAGCTGTGCTTCTACATAATTCTATGAGAGGCAAGATTTGCACTAATGGTGGTTGGACAGGATATTATGTCAGCTTCTAGTACTATGGGACAACCACTAGGAAAATATCAAGGTAGAAAGTATTAATTATTGAATCTTTGATGTAATTCAGGTATAAAAAATAAGATACGCAAAGAGCTACACTCTATTTACTGATAAGAGACATATGGTGTAGTAATGTCTGTAAGTATAATATCATGTATGCAACTTCTATGATACCAAAATATTATGAAAACAGTCTGCAATGTATTAATTTATCAAATCTATCTTGTCAAGGTATCTTGAAACTATCTCATTGATATTTGTACTTCAATAAAACAAAAATTAAAAAAAAGAAAGAAGGAAAAAGAAAAAAAAAAAAAAACATGTTCATGATGGGGGTATAATGCACCGCCAGCTGACTCTGAGGTGCTGACAGTCATGAAGGCCATGCATGCACCACAGGTGGTTCAAGGCAGCAGGAACGTGGCAATGCACTCCTTTTAATGGCGCTTTCCCACGTCTCCAAACATACTTTTTGTATTTTAAAGTGAAAAAGATAAAATGAAATTTCAAAACAATATTAAAAAAAACAATATAATAGGATGGTTTACAATGATTAATACATTGCATATTGTTTTCTCTCTCTCTCTCTCTCTCTCTCTCTCTCTCTCTCTTTCTCTCTATTTCTTTCTTTCTTCTTGTGGATGGCTCAGCCGGCCCTGGAGGCTGGGCTGGTGTGGCATGTGGTGCTGGGCATCAAAACGAACTGTAGTCCCTGCACTTTGCCTGATCCTGCCTAAGCAAACACTTTAGACCTCTGAACTATCTCACTGGCCCCCACATTTTTTTTGTTTTTTTTTTACAGAAGGGTCTACAGGGTGCTCAGGGTCTCACCACTAGGTCCAACTCTAGCGATCTGCCTCTCAAGAGCTGGGATTACAGGTGCACACCACCACGCCCAGTCTCAGTTGGGGTCTCAGCGTGCCTCAGGGGCGGGACTGGCTCAGCAAGTTCAGGGATTGAACCCCAGGCTCCTTCACCTGCTTGCAGGTGCTTTATTGGATCTAGTGGTGAGACCTGCTTGCAGCTGAGCTATTTGGCCAGCCCACTGTTATCTTCTAATTAGTTACTCAGAGTATAAAATATAGGCATTTAATTGTCCAAACAATATTACCACAAGTCTTTTTCTTTTCAATAAACTAAGAGAAATTAGTAGTATAACTATCATGACCATTATATAGATGTAGCTTTTGTCTTCTGTTGTTCTTCCCCCATCCCAGTTTCTCTTTCTTTTTAAATAATTTCTTTATATGTAGTAGTATTCCATTGTATAAAAAAAATATTTTTTAACCATTCCCTGATTGAAGGGCATTTGGGTTGTTTCCAAGATTTGGCTATTGCAAATTGTGAAATAGCTAGATCAAATGAGACTTCCAATCCTAGTCTTTTGAGGAACTTATACACTGATTTCCACTATGGTTACACCAGTCTATGCTACCACCAACAGTGGGGAGAAGGGTTTAGTTTCCCAACAGCTCTGCCATCATTTGTTATTGGTTCATTTCTTGATGATAGTCATTCTTTCCAGGGTGAAATGAAATCTCTATCGTGTTTTAATTTGCATCTCTTGAATGACCATTGATGTTGAAGTATGTATTCATCTCAGATAGCCATTTTTGGATTGGCTCTTTAAATCTGGGAGGTCTGATTTTTTTTTTTTTCTTTTTTTAGTTCTTTATATGCTTTTGATAATAATCCTTTGTCTGGGGAACAGCTAGCAAACATTTTTTCCTACATTGTGGGTTTCTTCACTCTGTTGGTGTTTTCTTTTGCTGTGCAAAAGCTTTTTAATAAGATGAGATATACCAGTTATTAATTCTTTCTGATAGTTCCTGTGCAACCAGGGTCTTATTCATGAAATATTTACCTACACCAATGTCTTCATGAGTTTTACCTATTCTGCCTTCCTCCAGATTTAAGGTTTCAGCTTTAATATTTAGATCTTTGATCCATTTCAAATTTAGTTTAGTGCCTGGTGAAAGATATAGGTCCAATTTTAATCTTTGGCACGTACAGAGCCAGTTTTTCCAGCACCATTTATTAGAGAGGTTTTTCTGCCAGTGAATGTGTTTGGCACATTTGTCAAAGATAAAGAGGCCGAGTATGTCTGGAGTGGTTTCTGCATCTTCTAATCTGTTCCACTGATCCTTGAATCTTTTTTTTTTTTTTTTTTTTTTTCCCAGAATCATGCTATTTTTATCAGAGAAGATTTAGTGTAATTTCAAGTCAGGGATTGTGATACACTCTGCCTTGCCTTTGTTGCCAAGAACTGCCTTTGCTATTCTAGGTCTTTTCTAGTTCCAAATGAATTTTAGGATTGTTGTCTCTAATTTTTGTGAACTGTGCTGTTGGAATTTTTTCTGGTTTTGGTATCAGGGTAATGCTTGCTTCCAGGAATGAACTTAGGAGTATTGCTTCCCTTTCCATTTCAATAAAGAATTTGAGTAGTGGTATTAGATTTCCTCTAAATTTCTTGTGGAATTCAGCAGTGAATCCAGCAAGACCTGGGCTTTTATTTGTTGGTAGGTTTTTAGTAACATCTTCAATTTCATTCATTGATATTGATTTATTTTGTATTTTTATGTCTTCTTGATTCATCTTTGGTAGTTCATTTATATTTAGGAATCTTTCCATTTCTTCTGCTTTTTCCAACTTTTTAGGATACAAGTTTTCAAAGTAGGTGCAGATGATCTTCTGGATTTCTGCAGAATCCATTGTGATTTTTACCCTTTTCGTTCCTAATTGTGTGGACTTCAGTCTTTCTTTTTTTTTTTATAAAGTTGGATAAGGGTTAGTCTATTTTATTTAATATTTTAATGAACCAACTTTTCAATTCATTGTTTCTTTGTATTGTTTTCTTAGTTCCCAATGTGTTAATCTTTATGACTTCCTCCTTCATGCAAACTTTTGGCCTAGCTTATAACCCTTAGTTTAACCCCCAGTTCTGCAAAAAAAAAAAAAAAAAAAAAAAAAAAAAAAATTAGGGGTGTCGGATATTTTGTCCCAGCTATGAGAGAAAAGTAACTGAGATATGGCCCCTCTCTAAGATGGCTCCTGGCCAATCCCTGTCTCAGGCAGGGTGACTGAGTCCTCAGCACTCACCACCAGCTAGTGCAGCCCTTCATGTCCACTGCTCCTCTCCACTGCTGTGTCTCTCTATGGAAGCCTCTGGGGTCACCAGCAGTCACTGTGTGTCCACAGGTTTGAATTACTTCTCTCTCACAGTCAGACCTGTCTCAGGGAGAAGGTATCACCAGCTACTTCTTTCCTCTTCACTAAAGTTTCTCTCTTCACTCCCTCCATAGACTTCAATTCATGCCTCAGATCCAGGGGACCCACTTCCCTCCCTCTTGTTTTGCTCATGTTGATATATTCCAGCATCTGGATAGTGACTCTCAGAAAGGCTCTTTTTCTGTTGCTTACCTCTCCACTATCTTGCTGCCTCCAGTAGGCCAGATATACTTGTTATCTTGTTCTTAACAAAGCAAATGAACAAAAGGTAACCTGTGAAAGGAAAGTAGTGCTAGACTTCAGTGCTAGAATCAAGACTCTCCTTTACTTTCTACCTCTGTGTGGTGGGCTAAAGAAGGCTGCACAGGCTCTACATTACTTCTGTGCAGAAAAGGGACCTAATAGCCCACACACACTCCTTGAATCTGGGCAGCCTCACTGATTTGCTTGACCGATAGAGTATGGGTTTTTTTTTGTCTTTTTCTATTTTTTTGGTCCAGGGTCTCACTATGCATGCAGCCCACATTCATAGCGATCTTCCTGCTTTTTGCCTCCCATGTGCTGGGATTACAGGCGCGCGCCACCGCGCCCGGATTGCATCGCCGGCTCAGCGCACCCAAAGGCGGGGTCGGCGCGGCTGGGGGAACCAAGGATCGAACACTGATCCCTGCGCTTACCTAAGCAAGCGCTTAGTCCGCTGAGCTATACCGCCAGCCCTTGACCGATAGAGTATGATGGAACTTACATACTCAGACTTTTGAGGCTAGGTCATGGAAGTCTTGTATTTTCCAAGTGTCTTAGAATACTTGCTCTGGGGAAGGACAACCACTATTAAAAAAAAAAAAAAAAAAAAAGTCCTGATACTCTGAGATTGCCTGACTGGAAGGAAGCCAGCCTCAGCTTTTCCAACCCCAAGCCAAGCAAGCATTCCAAGTGAGGCCCCAAGTAATCATGAAGCAGGAAGAGGGGTCATCCCTAAAGAAAACACCCCAAGTTGTAGATGCATGAACAAAATAAGTGAGTGTACTTATTTGATTCAGTTTTGTAATGGTTTGTTACACAATAGATTATTAGAATATCTGTAACTTGTGCCTGCCAGGACAAAAAAGAAATATTATATGCTATTAATTAAGTACTGATTAAGAGGACAGTATCACCACATACACATATATGTGCATAATCATATATATATATATATATATATATATATATATATATATATATATATCTCACATAACTCTGGAATTGCATCCTGTTTTATTCTACTTTCCTTATCACCAAGATTCTGTGACTGTTCACCAGCAATCCCATGCCACCTTTTCCTCCACTAGTATTTTATCACAGTGGCCATTTCTAGGTTTCAGAAACTTTAATCTCATTGGCAAAACAAAACAAAAAACTAGCCTTCGATCTGGAACAGTTCTAAGTCCAGTCTCTAAATGCCATACTCCTCAGCAACAGCCTGTTAAAGGTACTTTGCAATTACTTAGATAGTTTGCAGGTTCTTTTCCTCTCTGATTTGGTATCATCACTTTCTGTATCTTTGTTGAGTTATCTCCAGGTCATAGATGTGGATGGATTTTAAAATGCTTGGCTTTAACTCATGTGATACCTTAGGTATTGCAGAGTTTCCATATGGTTCAACCCACCAAAACTCATGTTGACACTTGACTACTAGTGTGTTGATGTTGGGAGGTGAGGCCAAACAGAAGAGGGTCTTAGATACTAACCCCACATGCATGTATTAATGCCTTTGCCACATAAATCCTCATTCTCATAGACCTAAACTGGTTACCAGGAGAGCAGGTTGTTATATGAACTCAGCCTCCTTGACTTTCTCCTTCTTCTGCACACACCTTCTTGCTCTTCTAACTTGTACTGAGTTGAAGCAGCACAGGATGCTCACTGGTATTGTGCTCTTGAACTTTCTACTCTTCAGAACTAACTGCAAGCTGAGATAAATCTTTCCTTATAAGTCTCCCCATCTCAGGTATTTTATAGCAGCAGAAAATGGACTAGGGCAATGCCCTAGTTACCTAGAAGTAGGGCCTGAAGCAGAATATGAGAGTGATTTCAGAAAAAAACATAGCAAAGGAAGAAAGGTACAGCAGGAAAAGGAGCTGAGCAAGGATGTGGCGTTATCTGGAGTTAAACTTCATCCTGATCCCATGGAAAGCTGTAAGCATAAATTGTACCAAAGCTGGATCCACTTTGAGGGAAGGAACAGCATTTGGTACACGTTTCATTTATTAGACAACAATCACAGCAGCAAGAAGGATCCAGTAAAGGAGATTGGGGAAGCATATCAATAGCAGCATACTTGTTGTATGTCTTATGTACAGTACCTACTATATAGCCAGGATTGAATGCTGCCCTGGTAAGATCCAATCAGCATCTGACCTTCCCCAAGCATCACCAGAACCCATTCTATACTTCTAGAAGCATCAACATGTTTTAATATGCCAAATAGCTCTTTATATTTTAGTCTCTATGAGACCAACCAGTTTTTGGTCTCACCTAACAGATGTCAGATCTCACCTAACACGTAAGGTATCGTTTACCTGTGAAAGAGGTTGATCCTGACATTTTAGAGGTGTCTAGGTAGAAATAAAGCTCCACTGGAAGCTCCATTAGGTATCCTATGCAAAATTTATGCACATGAGATCCCACCTAATCCCCAGAAGCTCCTAACCCTTAGAAGTTCTTGATCCAAGAGCAAAGTGTTAATCCCTAGAGCTGCTGGCAGCACACCCAATGGCCTGACAAAAGAAGACCCACAAGTACAGAAGTAGCCTTTGTATCAGCTCAATGGATATGACCCATCATGAGCTCATTAACTTAAAGTTAGGGTACTTGAAATTTCTACCAGATAAGCTGGATCCAACCCCTACTAAACCCCTCAAGTTTAGTAGAAACTTGAGTAGAAAGCAAAAAGTTTCTCCTGGGGCATTATTAAAAGAGAAATGACCTTGCTAAATATGGCCATGAAGAAGACTTGAAATTAGAAATTACTAAGCTGATATAAACCTTTTGAACAAAAGACCCCTACAGTTTCTCATATCTCTAGAGAACCTACGAATTATTTGTTCATTTGTTTCTTTCTTTCTTTTTCCAGCACTGGGGATTGAACTCAGGACCTTCGCACTGAACTATATCCCAAGTCCTTTTATATTTTTTTTATTTTGACACAGGGCCTTTGCTGACATGGGGTTGAACTTGTAATCTTCCTGCCTCAGTCTCCTAGAGAGCTGGGGTCACAGGCATGTGCCCCCATCCCTGACTTTTGTTTTTAAGTCTTTGCTAAAATACGACATAGATACAAAAAGGTGAAGCCATGATAAATATGTAGCCCAATGAACACTCACAAGGTATCCATATCCATCCAGCGTAAGAAATAGGACATTACCATTATTCTTGTCCCTTTCCTCTGTGATGATCTCCATAAGGGAAACATTCTCCTAGCTTCTTACACTATAGGTTTGTTTTACTAGTTTTTAAATTACATATAAAATCCTACAGTAAGGATTATTTTGAGTCTGGCTTCTTCCTCTCGGCATTATATTTTTGAGATTCACCTGTATAGTTGTATATAGTAGGTCATTTATTTCCTTTGCTATGATCCATCATGCAAATATACACATACACCATGATGTGGCAAATTGTTGATCTAATCTCCTACCGCTGGACATTTGGGTAATTTCCAGTTTGAGGCTACTGTGAGTAATAATGCTATGAACAGTCTGGGAGTGTAATATGTACATGTCTCTAGGTGAGCATATGTACACATTTCTGTTGGATATATGTCAGAGATGTGCTGATAACTATTCCTCGCTGGAGGAAGAAAAGCCCTCATGTGGAGCATTACTTGATTTCTCATTGCTTTATTTCAA
Source organism: Ctenomys sociabilis (assembly GCA_004027165.1). Taxonomy (NCBI): domain Eukaryota; kingdom Metazoa; phylum Chordata; class Mammalia; order Rodentia; family Ctenomyidae; genus Ctenomys; species Ctenomys sociabilis. The sequence continues at coordinate 36,130 of PVKA01005866.1, forward strand.
TATTCCCATCATGACCTATTTCAAGGTACCAACATGTCACTGAATTGGGAGGGGAGACATAGACTCTGCTCTCCCAAACTAGTGGAAACCAGTTTCAGCATTGTGCGTCCCTGAAAGGTCTACTGAGAAGCAGATGCCAAAACAGAATTAGACATACAGGAGATTTATTGGAGAAAATGTCTGTAAAGCCAGAAAAGGCAAGGAGAAGATTCAGACTGGAATAAAAATCTGATAGCTATGAAAGGAGAAAGAAGGAAAGATTGGCTAAAAGGAGTATCAGCCCTCAGTGGAGTCCCAAGACAAGTTTTCACCGGCTGACGGGAAGTCGTGGAGCCAGCATTACCAGTTGCAGTGGGCTGTATCTCTCGGGAATCAGTCTCCACTAGCACAAATGCACTGGCAGAGCCAGAGGGCAGCATCTGGGTTGCTCCCTGCAGCAGGAGATCTGAGCGATGCATTTCACGGTTGCCACGCCCGACCTCTGCACCATCTCCAGCAGACAGGAGGCGGCTTCTCACTCAGGATCCCCTAAGTACAGCTTACTTTTCACAAATTAGATGTATAATCCCGGATTGGCTGAATGGTTTGGAAGCTGATGAGCCTCTTTGGATGAAATAAGTATCCTATTTCTCCTGTAGTTTGGTAGAAAGAACTCAAGAGGAACACGGTGGATTCTCTCCTCATAAGCACAAATAATTGCCCTAATTATTAAGTAAACACATAGGAGTTAACCATACTACCGACATGGGTTGCTTAATCACAGTATACATTCTAAGAAGCATGTTGTTAGTTGATTTCATCATTGTGCAAACATTGCAGAGTCTATTTACACAAATGCAGGTAGCTATGACATCACTGGGCAAAACAATCTTAAGAGACCACCATCGTATATGTGGTCTGTTTTGTGAGGCATGACTTTATATCTTTTGGGGAATGCAGAGATTTGAGGCAAGGTCTCGTTATGTAACCCAGACTGGCCGCAAACTCACAGTGATCCTCCTGCCTCAGCTTCCCAAGGCTGAGATAGTTGTGGTCCGCCGTGCCCAGGTATGACTATAGACTTTCAATTATCTTTTTATCTTATTTATTACAGAAGAAAAAAATAAAAAAATGGAGAAACTTGGTTAGAAATGGAAACTAAAACTGGCTTTTTTTATTTTCTAGTACTGGGGATTGAACCTAGGGCCTCGCCCATGCTAGACAAAATACTCTACCATTTAGCTAGCACTTTTTATTTTATTTGGAGGCAGAGTCTCATTAAGTCTCCTAGGCTAGTCTTCAATTTGTTTCTTTCTTTCTTTTTTTTTTTTGGCAGAACCAGGGATTGAACTCAGGCCCTTGTGCTTACCAGGCAAGCGCTTATTCTATTGAGCTATTTCCCCAGCGCTAGTCTTCAATTTTTAATCCTCCTGAGTGGCTGAAATTATAGGTATGTGCTGGACAAACCCTCATAATCACAGTTACAGTTAGCTATTAAAGTTAAAGCATTGTAGCACTTTTTTTTTTTTAATACTGGTGATTGAACTCAAGGCCTTCACAATAAGATAAACTTTTTGTTGTTGTTGTTTTTTGAAAATAGGATCTCACTAAGTGGCGAAATTAGTTGCTTAGGATGGGCTTAAATTTATGGTTCTCCTGCCTCAATTTCTTACAGAGCGGAGATTACAAGTATGTACAATCACACAATCTGAACTCCATAGTGAAACCCTGTCTCAAAACGACAAAAACAAAAACTGTTCACAAATCCTTTGACATGTCATTTAAGGTTGGAGTTTAGCCAGGTGTAGTGGCACATCCTTATAATCCAGGATTCAGGAGCCTGAGGCAGGAAGATTGACCTGAGTTTGGGGCTAGCCTGGACTACATAGTGAATTTAAGACCAGCTTGACTTAAACAGTGAGACTGTGTCTCAAAAACCTAAAAAAAAAAAAAAGTTGGACTTTAATTCTCCACCCAGGTAACGTAAGTGAGAATTAGTGGCTCTGCTAACAAGTACAGTTTGGCATAATTATGCTCTGTGACCTCTGAGGTAAGATCATATGTAAGATAACTTCTACTCTCTTTCTCAGTCCCTGTTACCTTCTCTGAGGGAGGCCAGCCATTGTGGATGAGGTCACCAAAATAGCCTGTGGTGAGAACCAGGTGGGGAGTAACTGAGGTCTCCCACCAAGAAAGTAAGAACCAATTTTCCAGAGATGTGGAAGCCGACTTGGAAGTAGATAGGCCATCAGAGCAGTGCATTCCAGTCAACAGCTGGATGACAGCCTCGTGAGACCTTGAGCACAGATCACCTAGCCAAGCTGCCTGTGAACTTCTGACCCACAGAAATGATGAGGGCAAGGAGCTACTGTAACCACTGCATATTAATGTTTCTCGTGGCAAAAGATGACTAATACAGGTAACAATCGCTTGGAAATCCCTCTACACACCCCAGTATACTAGCAAGACATATAACCTAGAGCCAACATGGCAGCCTTTTGAGAGCCATTTCCTCTTTTCCTGCTTTGGCTCACAAAAAGGCCATCACCTCTCCAGGTTGACTCCCCAACAAAACCCACTGTGCTAGCGTCACTGTCAGGACTATTTCTAGTAATTAACAAGACACTGACAAAACTGCCCCTAAAGCTGGGATAAAGGCTTGTTCACATGACAGTCCCTCCTGTTGCTGCCAGTTACTGAGCACTAGCTGCTAGTATCTGAGAAATCACTACTGGTGATGCCACTTTTATCATGGTAAAGTGGTTCTCACCTTCATTTGTTCACTGACTGTGGCATCAGCCCCAGGTGGTTGCAGATAACCCTGTGAGAAGAACTAGCTGAACCAAACCTCTGGGCCCTGACTAGAGGTGTGACTCAGATCTGCAACGTTTACCAAGCTAAACAAGCTGAAGCCAGATCACCATATCAAAAATGGCTCATGCTTTAGCTATAAAGCCCTGAAAGCCAGGGCCAAGGACATGATATTGGACATGACTCAAAGAGGACAGAAAGAAAACAGCCTTGCAGGAGATCCAAGAGCAGTCCTGGGCTTGGGCAGCTTTGAATTCTGTGCCTGTGGCCAGCGCTGGGCCCTCAACCATCAGGCCCTGTCTTTCATATGCATTTTAAGGGAAGCCACAGTGCATTCTCATGTAGAAAGTTCCCACAGGGTGGCCAGGTCCCAGACTATGTCTGATATTGCATGGAAACATGAGCAATTCTGTATTAGTTTAGCGTACCATAAAAGGCTCGGAGGCAGGGATTAATGTGGGACATGATCCAGGAAGCAGGTAAGGGAGAAAGGAGGTGCAACAGGGAAATGGACTGTAGTTAGTATAATACCAAACCAGTTAGTGTTGTGAGCACTCACAGCTTAATTCCATGGGGGAACACTCTGGAAATGGGGTTGGAGTGGAATATTTGCAGTATACTTGTCCCTCAGTATTGGTAGGGGTTGGTTCCAGGACCCCCTTGGAAACTGAAACCCACAGATGCTCAAGTCCCTTTGGCTTAAAATAGCATAGAACCTGCCTTCCACTGTTGCGAAGTTCAAGACCAGACCAGACAGAGAGATGGCACCAGAGGCACTTCGAAAGGCAGACAGCTTCATTACCCTAGCAGACTGGAGCACATCGAGGTCCAAATCACCAGGCTTGTTCTAAGGTCATTAATTGCTTATATAGGTTTTCAGGAGGAAGTACAAAAGGCAGATAATCTAGCATTCCATAATTAGTTACACATGTCCGTCACTAAGTGCTAGGCAGAATTTACTCTTACAGTAACTAATAAAGATATTATTGGTTGACATGGGGGAAGAATCAATCATTGTCTGAGACTGGGCAGAGGAGTCCTTGAGGTGATAAAAAAAAAAAAAATCACTGTCTGGCTAAGTTGCACTTTTCCTGCAGCTGACTTCTGGTGTGAGACAGCTCCAGTTTTGTAGCTCTCTAATTATGAGACTCAACTGTGTTTCCCAGTCTCATCCTCAAATAGTATTAGAAATATACTAGTGTTAGAAATATAGAATTAAAATTTTTAAGCTGGGCATGGTGGCGCATGCCTGTAATCCCAGCACTCGGGAGGCTGAGGCAGGAGGATTGTTGTGAGTTCGAGACCAGCCTGAGCTACAAAGTGAGCTTAAGGCCAGCCTGAACTGCATAGTGAGACCCTGTCTCAAAAAGACAAAAAAATAAAAAATAAAAAATAAAAAATAAAATAAAATTTTTATTACCTTTACAAGGGCCAGAAAGATAGCTCAGCAGAATAAGCGCCTGCTTGGGCAGGTGCAGGGCCCGGGGTCCATCCCTGGCACCACATGCAGCACCAGCCCTGTACCTGGGCACACTGCGCTGGCCATAGAGTACCAGCATGGTGGCTACACGCCTGTAATCCCACTGTTGAGGAGACTGAAGACAGGAGGATCGCTTTGAGTCTGAGCTGCATAGTGAGACCCTGTACCAAATACATTAAAAATAATACACTTTTAATGCATTTAAAATAGCCCCTACACCCGCCAGCTTCTTCACCTCTTGCTTTCTACCTCTGACTTTGCCTTGGCTCCAAATGGACCCCAACTGTGTGCTCCTATACCTCTCAGGGCACTTGCCCTCCGCTGGCTCCTCCAACGCAGAGTGCAAAGGAGGCTGGGGTGTGGTCAGGTGCCAATTCCCTTGCCTGGGATGCTGGAGCCTCTGGGTTTGATTCCCAGCATTGCACAGTAGGCAGAAGAGGAGGGGATATGCAAATGCACAAATAATACAAGGACAGGTATGAATATGGGTCTGTTCATGCCACATTCACCTATTTGCTATGTTTCTATGAAATGAGTGAATGAGTAAGTCTGTGAAGGACCACTTGGGCGACTCTCCTTGGAAGAAGAGCAATTGTCTCCATTTTGGCTGAGCCTGACCCTATTTCCGTGCACTGATATGTACAGAGCTTGCTAGGATTTTTCCCTACTCCTTCAATTGGCCTTAAGCAAGGCATATTGATCTGGCCAAGGTGCTGGTGGTAATCTTTGAAGACAGCATGCATGAGTGTTTCCCTGATAACCCACACCTGCTGCTCTCTGATATGAGCCGGATAGAGACAGGACAAAGAGCCAGCGCTCCATGCTGTGGCTGACATTGAGCTTGGAGACAGAGCCTATGACGTCCTGGGGCTTGAAATACTACACATCAGAGCTGAAGCACCTGACCCCAAAACATTAGATGCTATCTCAATAGTATAATGCAAATTGCTTTTTCTGTATATCCTTCTCTCTGCATGTGACAGAGGTAAATTCAGGCCACCTGCCTAGCTCAGCTCACAGTATTCACCTACTTCCCACAATCCTCAATAATTCATCCTCAAGCCACTCCTCCTTCACAACTGAATAAAACCCCCAGGTTTGGCCTTGGGTCAGCCCCTTTGTTCCCGATAGCCATCAACATGGCTGGACTTAGGACCCCTTGGCTCTCCACAACTATAAATATGCCTTAGTATCTTTATTCTCACCGGGGGTTGCATTGGAAGTGGTATATTGGAATTAACTTGATGGGATTCCCAAAATAACATATTTTGAGGTTGCAAAGGTAAACTTGTTGGACTGAGACAAGAGCCTACGAGGGGCTTCCTACATAAGTCTTCAATTTGAAGAATAAAAATAAATTTATATGTAACCCACACACATCCTCCCTTATATCTTGTCATTTCTAGATTATTTATAATACTTAATACAATGTAAATACTATGTAAATAATTGTACCGTGTTATATTGTTAAGGACCACAATCTCCAAATCTTTTGGCACCAGGGACCACTTTTGTTCAAGAACATTTTTCCACATGTGGAGGAATAAAGGTGAATGCTTTGGGGATGATTCAAAGAAGCATGAAAACTGGACCCCTTCATTCACAGCAGGGGTCCCGCTCCCATGAGAATCTAATGCCACAACTGATGTAAAGTGAGTTCTGGGGAGCACTGGAAATGCTTCACTCTGCTCTCCTGCCTTCACTTCCTGCTGTGCTGCTCCGTTCTTAACAGTCCACAGACCTTATGACCCGGGCTTGGAGATCCCTGGTTTAGGAAATAATAAGAGAAAGTCTATATATGTTTCTACAGGCACCATTTTTTTTTCCTGAACATTTTTAATTTGCAGCTGGTTTAGTCCACATACAGACCTGCAGAAGTAGCTCTTCTGGATAGGGCTGAATGTGTTTGTTCATCAATTCCAGCCACTTATTATGAAGGCCACTAGCAAAGGGCTTGTTAATTACTGTAGGAGCCAATATGGAGATTCAGACCCTGATTGACCATTGATTAATCTTTTCAAAGGATTGAATCCAGGACTTTCACGCTGGACTAAATCACCAACCCATGTGACTGGGGAGATAGCCCAGCAGTCTAAGCACCTGCCTGGCAACTGCAAGATCCCAAGTTCAAATTTTGGTACCACGTGCCATGTAGGTTCCAAAACCGGGGATGGTGGCATGTGCCTATAATTCCAGCACTTGGGAGGCTGAGATAGGAAGATCACTACAAGTCCAAACTGCATAGCAAGACCCTGTATCAATAAAAATAAATATAAAATAAATCACCAACCCTTGTTTTAACGTTTAATTTTGAGACAGTTTTGATAAATTGCCCAGGCAGGGCTTCAACTTGCAATCCACCTATCTAGTGTGGGATTACAGGTATGCACCACCACATCTGGCTTCTTTTTTTTTTTTTTTTTTTTTTTAAGAGACTAGGTCTAGCTGTGTTGCCAGGCTCTCCCTGAACTCCTGGACTCAAATTGTCCTCCTGCCATATGTAATCCCAGCACTCAGGAGGCTGAGGCAGGAGTGAGTTTGAGGTCAGCTTGAACTACATAGTGAAGTTAAGAGTAGCCTAAACAGTATAGTAAGACTCTGTCTCAAAAAGCAATCAGGAGCCAGGGAGACAGCTCAGTAGAATAAGCGCTCACCTGGCAAGCGCAAGGGCCTGAGTTCAATCCCCAGTTCCTCAAAAAAAAAGAAAAAGAAAAAACCAACAATAACAAAAAGATGATTCTGTCAATTTTCTTTATAGCCTTTATTTTTGTTTCTAGTTTAAGAATCACTTTCCTGCCAGCTATGATGGTGCACACCTATAACCCCAGCACTTGGGAGGCTGAGGAAAGAGGATGCGTGGTGGCGCATGCCTGTAATCCCAGCACTCGGGAGGCTGAGGCAGGAGGATTGTTGTGAGTTCGAGACCAGCCTGAGCTACAAAGTGAGCTCGAGGCCAGCCTGAACAGCATAGTGAGACCCTGTCTCAAAAAAGACAAAAAAAAAAAAAAAAAAGAAAAAAAAGAAATGTAAAACAGTTTGAGCATTTTTCAATCAGTTCATAAAACAGCTATCTTGTGCCTACATCCACTTCTCTTTGCCAACTGGGTCATTCTGAAGAAACTTCCAGATTTTATATAATCTCATGTATGAGTACTTCAGTATGAATTCTGAAAGATAAACTCTTTTTTGTTTGTTTTTGTGCTGGGGGTGGGACTTGGGGCCTTTCCTGTAGCAAACATTGTGCTCTACTTACTGAGCTCACGCCCAGCCCCACTTAAATTCTTGAGACAATCTGACCAAGAGGCACGAGGGTGGGCAGCCTTTCTAATGCTTCCCCTTTTCACCCCTAGATCAACAGTTCTAAGATGCAGCACTTGCATCCTTTCAGAAGGTCTCTTGTGATTAAGGAATTCCTATGTGGGTGGCCAATGTGACTGTGTTTCCTTGTGTCGACTTCCCCTGCCTTCTTTCTTACATAATGTCCCATGGGTTAGGGAGATAGCTCAGTGGCATAAGCACCTGTCTGGCAATCCAAGGTCCTGAGTTTGATCCTCAATGCAAAAAACCCCACATAGTGTCTTTATCCTGTTCTTTAAGATCACACTCCTTGGTAAAGTGTTTGAACATAGATGTTGAGTTAGTTATACTTTTTACAGACATAGTTCTAAACAAGGCATACCAGCTGAATTTGATTGAATATTTAGTTCTCTAATCTATAGTTTCCATCTCCTTTTCCTACTTACACTTGGTTGGTTAATAGATCCAGATTTTGATCTCCCTAGCTACAGTGTAATCATGTTCTGTTGTTCCCCTTATTTCCTAAACTGATAGTTATACCCAGAAGGTTATCAGATCTAGTTTTTTAATTATTTTTTAGCAAAAGTACTTAGTGGGTATGATTGTACCCTTCCTGCTGTATCACATTAGAAAACATAATACCTGTTTATATATCTTCTTGTGACCTTAAGGCCTATCAGTAAGTTCAATGGTAGTTATTTTTTTTTTTTTTTTTTTTTTGTCTTTTTGAGACAGGGTCTCACTATGCAGTTCAGGCTGGCCTTAAGCTCACTTTGTAGCTCAGGCTGGTCTCGAACTCACAACAATCCTCCTGCCTCAGCCTCCCGAGTGCTGGGATTACAGGCATGCGCCACCATGCCCGGCAATGGTAGTTATTTTGATTCATCCACTATTAAACTTTTCCTCTGTAGTGGATTGTTAACTAGTGGTCAGCTTGCTACCCAGCTGCACTGAACTAGCATGTGCTGGAGGCAGGAGGCCCACCTGAGGATTGTTGCCAGCAGCATAAGAGGCAGAAGTAGAGAAGAGCTAGGAGAAGCTGTTAGGGATGCTCTTCTTGGAGAAGCTTTTGGAGCTGTTGGAAGCTTCTGGTTCTCTTGGGCTGTTCTGCTGGAGACCTTGTCTGCTGGCTTTCCTGCTGAACTTGTTCTTGTCAGTGGAGGAGCTCAGAACCTTTGTTGTCTCCGAGAATGGCTGTAGTTCATTTGTGTAGAACTCTGGTCCTCATTGTGAGCATCTCCTTTTGGCTCTGGAGGGCAAGATGGAGAAGCTTGTCACATTGGCTTTCTTGATGGGAGCTCAGCTTTCCCCATCGCTGGAGGAGGCTCGGACCTCACTGTTGCTGAGCATGGCTGGGGTACTCTTGCAGGAGCTCTGTTCTCACCTTGAGCGTTGCGTCCCGGCTCCAGTTCAGAGCCCTCGGCCTGCTAGCACAGATCCTTCATCCCACTAGCATAGACTTGGTAGCTTCTACCACTGACCATTTGGCCCTTGCAGTGCAGATGCATGAAGCAGGCCTACATGAGACATTGTTGTGGGCTCCAGGTCTCCAGTTGAACTTGTGGGAGGCATTGTTATGAGCTGTAGGTTTTCAGTTTGACTCACGCAGGATATTAGGATCCAGGCCCTCAGCTGGATTCTTTGGTCTTTAGTGTGTGGACAGATTTCCTGCACTCTTGTATATGATTCTTTGGGTGATTATAAAATGTGTCCTGTGTTTTATTGTTCCCCCTGCAAAAACCCCAAACCATTACACCCTCCAATCTTTCAACCAATGGTTTTAGTTATCAAAAATAATCATATCACAGAACTGGACTACAATACAATGAAAATTTGTCATATATGCATACATATGATTATTTAAATTTTAACTAAAGATTGCTAGCCATATTGGTGCTTGTAATCCCAGCACGCTAGGAGGCTGAGGCAAAAGGATTGCAACTTCATAGAGCAGCCTGGGCAGCTTAGTGCCTTAGTGAGACCCTGTCTCAAAATTTAAAAATAAAATAAAATAAGGATTAGAGATGTAGCTCAATGTGAAGGATCTGGATTTAATCTCTAGAACTACAAAACAAACAAATAAAAAGATTAAACACAATTTTATTATTATTATTTTTTGTTTGTTTGCAGCCCTTGTGCTTGCCAAGCAAACACTTATTCTAAACCATCTCCCAGGCCCCTAAACACAATTTTAAATTCAGTGCCTCTGTCACACTAACTACATTTCAAGTGCTTGATAAGTACACAGTAATAGAACAAAGCAAATATAAACCCTTCCTACCATAATAGAAAGGACTATTAGATTTGGCCTACAACTATTATTTCAGGGCTGGAGAGATAGCTCAGTGGTCAAAGAACCTGACTAGCAAGCACAAGGACCTGGGTTCAATCTCTGGTACCACATGCCATGCCAGGTACTGAAACTGGGTATGGGGACATATGCCTGTAATCCCAGTGTTAAGGAGGCTGAGACAGGAGGATCACTACAAGCCTGAGCTGCATAGTGAGACCCTGTACCAAGTAAATAAATGAATTGATCAATGAATTTTGTTTTTGTTGTTTTGTGTATCTTTATGAGTCCATTAATATATGTGATATAATTCAGTCCAGTGTTCTTTCTGATGCTCAAACTGTCCCATACTGTAGTTGCCTCCTACAGTAATACTAAATGTATTTTTAATTTCTACTGTAAGATATTTCAAATTCATTCTGTATATATTTCTGCCAGAGACATGGAATCTGAGATATCTTTAAGTAGCTATAGTTCCTTTTCAGAAAAAAAATAATATTCAGAGACCACAGTCTGGGTGCTAGAGAGGTTCTCATCTCTATTGATTTAATCATTGTTTTTGGAGTTTAAGGGTTTTTGTTTATTTTAATACACAGAGCTATAAAATAATATTTTTTAAAAAATAGCACACATCTTACATTTATATCAATTTTCCAAATTCAAATTTAAGATTATAAAGTTTTATTTCTTTTTTTTAAATCTTTTATTTATTTATTTGGTACATGGTCTCACGTCACAGTTCAGACTCATAGAGATCCTCCTGTTTCAACCTCCCCAACACTGAGATTGCAGAAGTGTGCCACCATGCCCAGATTTGGTGGCCAGCACAGCATGCCCATGGTTCTGGGGCCAGCTCAGCATGCGGTAACAGGGATCAAACTTGGGTCCTTGTGCTTGCCTGGCAGGTGCTTATTCTACTGAGCTATCTTCCCAGCCCCCTGATTATATATATTCATATCTCCTTTTCTTTTGAACTGAAAATCATGTTTTCTGATCTCATGACAACAAATACACATATTCTCTGTCCTGTAATTTTATAATGACTGATCTGTGCCCATGATGTATTGTTAAGTATCTTGAATGTCACTCCTTATTTTATAACCTTCAAATTTTGTGGAATAGTTTTCTTTCCCTTAAAATGGCATCTTGTTTTTTTTTTTCAATTGCCTTAAACTGCTGAACTCAAAGAATCTTCCCTGCTCAGCCTCCTGTGGCTGAAACTACAGTTATGTGCCACAGTTCCCAGCTTCTGCCTACCTCTCTTAATGTTGAAGAATTATTATTCTACCCATACTTAGTGAGCCTGTCAGGTAAGGAAAGTGAAAATGAATCTCAGGTCATGACACAGTTGACATCTCTTGGATGAATTTTAACAGGAGGAAACCAGTATAATCTTTCCTTTTCACCCCTCTGTAGACCATTCTAAGCTGCGGTGGGTTTGTGTTACATTTTGAGAAGACTTTTGTGTAACCAGGCAACCGGCTATGTTTTCTTGTGAAGCTATTGTCAGCTCAGTAATGTATGACCTTGAATTTTCCTTTGTTCTTCCTTCCTTCCTTCTTTCCTTCCTTCCTAGTCCCTAAGTTTTGTTGCTCTGAAGTTGTGCCTCTTGTTAATGCTCTATCATGAAGCTTTTGCTTTTTGCTATTTTCTCTAGGGAATCCAGGAAAGGCCAGTTTCCCAGGGTCTTGCTTTTCAGAGGGCCGAGGAACAGTACTGGGAATTTAGTATTTAATAAGCATGCCAAATGAGGGCTAAAATCAGGCAAATGTGTCAGATACCTTAAGGCATCCTCAGGCCTCAGATCTTCCACCAACAGGAAATGAGCTGCAAAAGCTGAGCAGACTTCAGCAGAGGAACTCATCCCAAGCTCTTTTAGATGTGGCTGGGAGGACAATGGACAAGGAGATGAGCATAAAGAGCAGCCCAGTGGTGACAGGCAGGGCAGACAGTGGAACACCCAGTGCCGCCAGGCCAAGAGGACTTGACAGCACTTGATGCCCTATCCTGCAGGGAGCTGATGGATGCTACAGTTGGGTGACCAGCTCTTGATGTTCTCCCTGTCCAGTGAGCTTTCATTGATGTTCTTTCATCCTCCCTCCCACAAGTGGGCTCCTTTAAGAATGCCATTTAATGTTGCTGGGTCATGGGGAGCCACATCAGGACTTAAATCAGAACTGAAGGAAACCATTCCCTCGCATGCATATTCCCTCCCACAGCAGATGCAACAAGACTTGAGCTATTTCTGTGTGCAGGGGGTAGTGGGGGGGGGCCCAGAAGCATATGTTGAGACAAGAAATCTACTGCAACTAGTTTATTTGGGAAGTAAAGGAAAATATGGGTAAGAGAGTGGGAAAATGATGCAAAGGAAGGAAGCAATAGAGCTGGCACTAGCAAGTCAATTATTACTGCATGTAAAAGGATCTCTGCCACATGGGAGACTGCCAGGGTGTGTAGATACATGCCACACAGCCCACCAGAAGGCGCGAGGGGCCTGAGTGTTCATACATCAGATCCCATCAGTCACTGGTTGAGAACAGCTCCTGGGGAGGGAGAAATATTCATTCCTCTGAAATTCTGACCTGCTATTTGGGTTACAAAGTAGGCAATAGCTAGAGAAAACCCTTAGGCAAAGAAGTGCACAGACCAGCAGCAATAAGTCAGGCCAGTATGCATTAAATGGTAAGAACACAAAGACATGGGTAGGCAGTGACAGTGCTTACTGAAAAACCCCTGAAGGATCTTTGTTCAATTATGAACTAGAACTGTGTTATCTTACATGAGGACATTTTTTTTTTTTTTAAGTTGTGATCTCTGGGCACTCAGGAAAAAAAAGGCACACAATGTCTGATTCTGCTTTCCACACTTGCCCTTCTTCCATTCTCTAGGATTTTGGCAAGGCTGTCATTTAAATCATGAGAAAAATGGAAATCAAAACCACACTGAACTATTGCCTCATATGTGTCAGGATGGTTAGTATCAAAAAAGAGAAGAGGTAACAAGTGTTGGCCCAGGTGTGGAGAAAAGGGGAGCTATTTATACTGGTCATAGGAACAAAGGTTGGTAGAGCCAACAAATTTATGAACATTCCAAAGAAATTAAAAACAGAATTCCACTATGACTCAGCAATCAGTCTTCTGGGTTTGTACCCAGAGAAAATGAAGTGACCACCTTTTAAAGATACCTCTATGCTCAAGTTCTCTGCAGTATTAACACAATCATCAAGATACAGATGGAAACAACCAAGTATTTGTTTGTTAGCAACTGACAAATAAGGAAACTGGTACATATCAGTCATCCTTTAAAAGGAGGGCTAAGGTTGTAGTTCAGTGGTGGAGTATATTCCGGGCCTGCTTAAGGGCCCTGCATTTGTGCTCCAACACCATTAAAGAGGGAAGCAGGGCATGCTGTACGCTCCAATAATGCTACCACTTAGGAGGCTGAGGCAAGAGTATCATCAAGAAATTGAGGCCAGCCTAGGCTGCCTAGTGACAGCAAGAACAACCTAAACTATGTAGCAAGAGCATGTCTTAACTAATGAAAGAGGAAGGAAAAGGGAGGAGATTCTCATCTGTGTGCAAGACTTTATGTTGACTGAAAAAAGCCAAACACAAAATGAAAAATACTGCACTATCTCACCTAAGTGTGGGATTTTTTTTTTTTTTTTCAGAACCAGGGACTGAACTCAGACCCTTGCACTTACCAGGGAAGCGCTTATTCAGCTGGGCCATCTCCCCAGCCCCCTAAGTGTGGGATTAAAACAATTTGATGACAAGAGTGAGCCACATATGGAAAACAAAAAGTGCCTCCCAGGGTAGGATGGAGGGAGGTGATGGGGATGAAAAGTAGCAGATCTATAGAAGGGTGGAGTCTGGAGATCTAGTGTACAGCAGTACTCCTTGATCCAGATTTATTCCCTATGGTTTTAGTTACACTGGGTTTCAGTCAACAAGCAAAAGAAAGGTGAGGAAAATACAATAACGTGTTTTGAGAGCGGCACAGAGAACACTGTGCACATAACTTGTAGTGCGTATATTGTTATCATTGTTCTATTTTTTACTAGTTATTCTTTATTGTGTCTGATGGATAATTAAACTTTATTGCAGGTATGCATGACAGGAAAAAAAGTAGTTCCATGAGGGGTCGGATAATATCCTTGGTTTCAGGCAGCCACTAGAGGTATGAAATGTATCTCATGAGGATGAGGGAGACTACTTTATAGAGAACTATACTTAGTTATATTGTCTTGTACTTGGGTTTTGAGTAGATTTCAGTTGCTTTTGCCACAAAAAAAAAAAAAAAATAAGATAACTATGTGAGGTAATAAATGTGGTAATTTGCTTGACTACGGTAACCGTTTCACTGTCTATGTGCATATCAAGACCTCATGTTGTATACCTTAAATACATGCATTCAAACGATGTTGAAGGGCTCCCCTCCCGTCACAGGGCAGACAGAAGGCCCCATCAGGCTGATCCGGTTAGTTCACTGTACGAGAGGCACTGGAGCCCAGGAGGCTTCTTTTCATGGGCCTGTCCCTGGGACAATACTAGTGCCGCACCCCGAAGGAAGATGGGGCTGCTCACACTCACACTTGTACCTTTTTTTTTTTTTTTTTTTGAGAGCTGCCCTCAGCGGGAGCAGTGACTTCATTTGGGAGATTTCCCCCAGGGCATTCCACATCCAAAGCTAAATGGGCACGGGGCACAGCCGCTTCCCTTGCCACAGAACAATTGTGCAGTGCGATTCATGCTTCAGCACGCTCTCAGAACCAGGCAAGCAGAAGCAGCTGGCGGTTCCCTTTGCCTAGCTGCCCTGCTTCCCTCTGGACTCAAACCCCACGTGAAACTAGCCCTCCCCTGTTTCTGCTCTTTGGGTATGTGGCAAGGGAACGTCTTTTATGCAGATGAGCTTGTGAGGAATTTTGTAATATTCACAGCCAAGACATTGAGACAGATACAGCAACAGCAAGGCGGATGCAGCTGGGAAGCACATTGCTACCCTGTGAAAGGACCCTGGTGACAATGAAATCAGCCCATTGCAAAGAAGGAAGGAAAGAAAGAAAGAGAGGGTGGGCAAGCTAACAATGGTACTATATACCTGTAATCCCAGCACTCTAGGAGCCTGGGGCAGCAGGATGCCGAGTTCCAGCCCAGTGTGGGCAACTTGGCAACTCAGCAGCAAGACTCCGTCTCAAAATTAAAAATAAATAAATAGATGAATAAATAAACTTCTACAGGGGCTGGAGAGATAGCTCAGAGGCATAAGCACCCACCTGGTAAGCACAAGGACGCAAGTTCGATCCCCAGTTCCGCATGACAAGCGGGTCCTGGAACCATGTGATGCACACCTGTGAGCCCAGCACTCAGGAAGGTAAAACCCGAGGATGATCGCTGTGAGTTTGAGACCAGCGTGCAGGCTCTAAAAGTGAGCCCAAGACCAGCCCAAACTGCCCAGCAAGACCCTGTCTCAAATAAGAAAAAACTTTTACAGAAATGTTTAAAGGGAGCTGGGGATATAGCTCGATGTGAAACTCCTGGACTTAATCTCCAGTACTGGAGGAAAGACAACACAGACAGCACAAATGCCATGGGCAATATCTAAGCTCCAGGGTTCTTTGGGTTCTCAATTACTTGAACCAACAGATCTCTCTCTCCTTTCTCTCTCTCTCTCTCTCTCTCTCTCTCTCTCTCTCTCATTCTCTCTCTCTCTCTCTCTCTCAGTTACAACTCAACCCTGAATACTAAATTTAGTACATCCTAATATTCAGTAGAACACATTTCACTTTGGTCCAACACTATACTCCATTCATTACTAAAACCACTAAAGGAACATTTGGTTTAGTTTCCTTCTATTACCTGAAAAGCTCTGTATAAGATTGGAATTATAGCAGGCGCAGGGACCAGGGATGGATCCGGTAAGTCTTGCGGGCCCCGCCCCTGGGGCGCCCAAGAAAGCGATTGAGAATGGATGTGGTGGCACGAAACTGTAATCCCAGCGCCTGGGAGGCTGAAAACAGGAGCATCACTGTGAGTCCCATCTGTGTGATGAGACCCTGTAAATCCAGTACTAAATACATTTTTTTTTAATTGGAATTATATTTTGTATGTAAATTAACCTGGAAGTATAGAATAAATCAGTGGTAAACTGCTTGTCTAACATGTGCAAGACTCTGAGTTTAATCCTCAGTGCTAAAATAATAATAATAATAAACATTCCAATAAAGCCACATGAGCCATAGGATTTCTTTGAAGAAAAGATTTACATTATAGATGCAGTTGCTGGAAGAGCTACAGGACTGAGGGCTGGGGATCAGTGTTACAGCACTTGGCTAGCATGAACAGGCCCTAGGCTCAATTCCCTGGAACACACACACAAATAAATAAATGAATCAATAAATTGTGAGACTTCATCAAGTTCTTTTATTTCTTCTTGTGTGATTTTTTTTTTTCTTTTTTCTTTTTTCAGTACTAGGGATTGAACTAAGGACAGATATTTATGCTACTGAATTATGTCCCTGGCCCATTCTTGTGTGATTTTTGATAAGTGTTTTTCTAGCATTTCCAACTTCCTTTATTTATTTATTTATTTTTAATGATACTAGCTAGGGCTTAACCCTAGGAGTGCTCTAACACTGAACTGTACCCGCAGTACATTTGTTTGTTTGTCATGGAGCTGGAATCCAAGTCCTTTACTTGCTTGCTTTATTTATTTATGCTAGGAACTGAAGTCGGGACCTTGCACATGCTGGAAGGCACTTGTGCCATTGAGCTGTCTCAGGCCCTTTCAATTTGGAAACATGATCTCACTAAGTGGGTAAGTTGCCCACGTTGCATTTCATCTTGTGAGGGTAATTTTTATCTAGGGTTCATAAAAACCTACATCAATAAAAGAATTAGAGAAAAAAAATCACTTTATTGGAAAGGGAAGGGAAATGAGGACAGAAAATCACTTTATAAGACAAAGAAGAGAGATTAAGAGATAGATAGCTACTTTGTGGAGTAACGGGGACTCTGAGCTGGCACTGGGAAGAGGGGGAGTTGTTCTGGATCCCTTTTAGAGTTGTTATAACTTGATTAGCTGCTTTGGTCTGTGAGGCTCCTGCTTCGGCCACTGCCCCTTCCACTGCCTATGTGTACTCCTGATAAACACTTCTTTAGTCTCTATGTGCTACCCAGCTGCTTATGTTGTGAGAATTACATTGAAGGCCAGATTAAAAACAAAGATACAGGGCCAGGAAGATGGCTCAGTGGAATAAGTGCTTCCCTGGCAAGCACAAGGGCCTGAATTTAATCCCTGATTCCGCAAAAAAAAAAAAAAAAAAAGTGCATTATATATGATATCATTATATAATAAAATATATGTACTTATTTATGTGCATGTGTGAATGTTTCAGTATTAGTGTGTATTTTCTATACTGAGTGAGTTTTTATAATACAGCCAGCTTCCGTGTTTACTTAAAGGTGGATAGGGTGGGGCCCAAGTCCTGGCCGGCCCTCTCTGCTCTCTTTGTTTTCCTTAGCTCCTTTCTTTAGCAGGGGTTTAACACTTTACTTGCCAGAAACCTTAGGTAGACCCTTTCACTTCCTGACTGATCCTCAACATTCCTACAGCTGAGTGTGAATCTGTGATCCTCCTGCCTCTACCTTGCAGAGTTCTGTGACTATAGGTGTGTCACCACACCAGGTTTTTGCTTTTTGTTTTTTAATTTTGAGACAAGACCTCATTGACCTGCAACTAGCAATCCTCTTGCCTCAGCTTCTCAAGCAGATGAGATTATAGACAAGCGCTATGGCACCAACATTCACCTTAATTTTTAATATAGCAATATAGGGGCCAAGGAGATGGCTCAGTAGAATAAGTGCTTGAGCTCACTCTGTAGCCAAGGCTGGTCTCCAACTCCATAATAATCCTCCTGCCTCAGCCTCCTGAGTGTTAGAATTGCAGGAGTGTGCCACCATGCCCAGCTGCATTACTTACTCTTAATTATGGTCTGTGGATAACAAAGTATCCCTGTTTCTGAATTCCAAAATTCTTTTATTTTACTTGGGCCTGGTGGCACATGCCTGTAATCCCAGCATTCTGGGAGGCTGAAGCATGTACAAACACACACTTACAAAGAGCAAAATTCCTTGATTTTCCATTATGTGAGATTTCTTTCTTTCTTTTTTTTTTTTTTTTTTTTTTTTTTTTTTTGCAGAACTGGGCATTGAACTCAGGCCCATGCGCTTGCTAGGTAAATGCTTGTTCTACTGAGCTATCTCCCCAGCACCTTGTCAGAACACTTAAAATATTCATGTTTTCTTCTACTGTTTCTCTTGAAAAATCAGTCAATAGTTTAATTATTACTTATTAAATTTCTTTGTTAGGGGCTGGGGAGATGGCTCAGCAGAATAAGCACTTCCCTGGCAAGCACAAGGGTCAGAGTTCAATCCCTGGTTCTGCAAAAAAAAAATTAAAAAATTTAAAAAATCAATTTCTTTGTTATGTTTGGTGTTGGGAACTGAACCCAGGGCCTCATACGGGCCAAGCAGTGCTCTGCTACCACGTCAGGCCAGCAGCCTGATCATTGCCTTTGTTTCTGTAGTGTGAGGGATTGAACCCAGGGCCCTAAGTGTGCGAGGCAAGACACTTGCCATTGGGCTCCGTCCCCAGCACTGTTGCTTTTTCACAGGAGATTTGCCTCTTTTCTTGGCAGCTTTTAAACTTCTTTGTGAGCCAGGCGTGGTGGTGCAGGCCTGTAATCCCAGCACTCGGGAGGCTGAGGCAGGAGGCTAGTTGTGAGTTCGAGACCAGCCTCAGCTACGAAGTGAGCTTAAGGCCAGCCTGAACTGCATAAGGAGACCCTGTCTCAAAAAAAAAGTTCTTTGCCTTTTACTTTTAGCAATTGTGCCAGCATACATTTTTGTATTTCCTTTTCTCAGTGATGTTTTTTATTATTCCGGAATTGTTTAAAGCTATTATTTTTTCAAACATCGTCCCTAGCCTAGTCGCTCTCTTCTCCTTCTGGGATTCTGATATGCATCACAGCTTTTCCCATCTTCTGAGTGCTGTATTCTAGGTCATTTATTTTCATTTGTTTTCTAGTTCAATTACGTATTTTTCTGTTTTTGTTTTTTTATGTATTGGGCGCAGGGTCTCACTAGGCAGCTCTGACTCATAGTAATCCTCCTGCTTTTAGCCTTCCCAGCAGCGGCATGACGGGCATGAGCTACCATGCCTGGATCTCTGTTCAGTTTTTTCTTTTCTTTCTTTTTTGGTGGACAGGCCCTTGCACTTGAGATGGAAGCCCTTATTCCACGAAGCAGTCTCCCCAGCCCCATGTTCTGTTTTCAGTCTCATAGTAAACATACACATTGTGTTTGTTTGTTGTTTGTTTTGCTGATGGTGGTGTTACAGGGCTTTAGCCAAGGACCTCCCGCTGAGCTCTAGCCCCAGATGTTTTTATTTTCTCTGAGGCGGGATCCACTAAGTCACCAAGCAGCCCCAGCAAAGCTCATACTTGGGACTCTTCTGCCTCAGCCTAAAATGAATTCTTAACTTCAGTGATCCTAGTTTTCAGTACTAGAAACCCTAACTAGATGCTTCTCCAAAGGCTGCTGTCTAAATTTTAGTATTTGTATCCCCTACAGATAGTTTTCAACCTTTTTGTTTATTCCTTTAAGTAATGTATACTTTTTTAACAACTGGTTTAATATCTGAAGTCTGTGCATGTTTCTTATATGTC